>PVLD010015666.1:0-47775 GCA_004027595.1 Dinomys branickii | reverse complement strand
TCCATACATCTACAATTCGAAGATATCAATGGATAAAGCAACAACTACTGTTGAAACCATATCACCTTGTCTATAGATTAGTTGTGATTGTACTATTTTCTATGATAACGGGTATCTGTTTGTCAATATGTTTTTGTACTTTTATGTTTCTAAAATAAAAAAAAAAAAGAAAAAAAAAATATGATCTAGAATGTGATAATTTAAGTGAAGGTTACAGCCTACTTGTAATTATAATTCCATACCATCACGATATGCACTCTGTGCTGCTCTTATTTTATCAAAAAGCTAATTTCAAATCTACATTAAGTTGAATACAGTCTTTGTGATGAAGGCCTGGTGGTCTCATTTACAAAACATGGCCAGTGTTCTCTTTGGCCTTAAAGTTTCAGGATGGAAACTTCAAATGGCTTCGTGGTTGCATATTTCAGCACCAGAGCATAGGAGAGACTCTGGTATCCACTGTAATATGTTCATCAACTACCAGAGCATCGAGTCTACCCAGCAAGTCATTCTTTGATAAAGAAATTACTTACACAAATTCTCTATCGCCTGGCTTTGGCTTAGGTCTTACATTTTCTGCATCATCTCCATTGGTTTTTACTGTCACAATATGTGTGGTACAGTTTGACAAACCTGGATCGTTATGTACAATTGGGGAACATTGAGGAACCTCACCTTTATAGCCAGTTTCTTCCTCCAGCTCCCGAAGCGCAGCTGCTTCCGGGCTCTCACCGTCATCAATGAGACCTGCAGGGATCCCTAGGCAGTAGCCTCCCATTGGCGGTCCAAACTGTTTCATTAGAATGATGCACTCATAATGAAGAGTCCTTTGCAGCACTAGGATGACTGGTGCACCATCAGCAGACGCATCTTTCTGGTTGTGCATTTCACTGTTTCCCAAGTTCTAGTTTTACCAGTAGGATCCAAGTGACTTGGTTTTTCAAGCTTGCCCCATTTTCCTTCTGAAATTAACTCCTCTGAAACAATACACTGTTTGGTATCCTGAGAACAATCTGTTGGTTCTTGATTCTCCATTTTTGACCTAGTTAATCTTTATAGTCCACAGGTGAGAAAGTCCAGCAGTTGCAAGGAGTGGAGTGAAGAAGGGAGGAGGACTTTCAAGTCAAGGATTGTGATGCCCTTGGCCTTGACTTTGTTGTCCAGAATTTCCTTTTCTGTTCTAGGGCTTTTCTGGTTCCAAATGAATTTCAGGATTGTTTTCTCTAATTCTGTGAGATATGCTGTTGGAATTTTTGTCAGAATTGCATTAAATCTGTACAACTGTTTTGGGAGAACGGTCATTTTCATAATGTTGGTTTTTCCTATCCATGAGCAAGGGATATCTTTCCATTTTCTGATCTCTTTTTGACCTTCTTTTTCAGGGTACTATAGTTTTCAATGTAAACTTACATCTTTTGTTGGATTAAATCCCAAATGCGTCAGTGTTTTGGATGCCATTGTGAAAGGTGTTGTTTCTCTCTCAGTGAGTTCGTTGTTCATGTATAGGAAGGATACAAATTTTTGAGTTTTGACTTTGTATCTAGCTATACTACTGAATTTGCTTATTAAGTCTTCCAGGTTTTTAGTGAAGTTTTGGGGACTTCTATGTAGAGTACCATGTTTTCTGCAAATAATGATAATTTAACTTCTTTATTTCCTCTCATAATTTCTTTTATTTCTTTCTCTTGTCTAATTTCTCTGACTAAAGTTTCCAGGACTATATTGAGTAAGAGTGAAGACAGTGGACATCTTTTTCTTATTCCTGATTTTATAGTGAAAGCTTTCAGTTTTTGTCCATTTAGTATGATGTTGGCTGTTGGTTTATCATAGATGCTTTTTATCAGATTGAGATAAATCCCCTCTGTTCCAACTTTCTGTAGAGATGTTATCACGAATGCATGCAGGACTTTGTCAAAGGCCTTTTCTGCATCACATGATTTTTGTACTTGGCTGTGTAAATATGGTGTATTACATTTATTGATTTACATATGATGAACTCACTCTGCATCCCTGGGATGAATCCCACTTGGTCATCGTGTATAATCCCCCTAATAGTTTGCTGTATTCTGTTTGCCAGTGTCTTACTGAGGATTTTTGCATCTACTTTCATTAGAAGATTGGCCTGTAATTCTCTTTCTGAATTGGGTTGTTTTCTGGTTTGTTTATCAGGGTAGTGCTTGATTCCAGGAATGAATCTGGGAATTTTGCTGCCCTTTCAATTTCATTAAAGAGTTTGAGAAGTACATGGTGGTGTTATGTCTTCTCTAAAATTCTTGTAGAATCCAGCAGTGAATCTGTAAGGGCCTGGGGTTGTCTTTGTTGGTAGGAGTTTGATTATATCTTTGATTTAATTGATTGGCATTGATTTATTTAGGATTTTTATGTTTTATTGATTAAGCTTTGCTAATTGATATGTATCTAGAATCTGTCCATTTCTTCTGAATTTTCCATCTTATCTGAACACAAATTTTCAAAGTAGATGTTGATGATCTTCTGGATTTATGCAAGATCCATTGTGATTTCACAGTTTTAATTTCCTTTATTATTTTAAAAATAAAAGAAGGAAAACATATTAACAAACAGACATCCATTTATAAAATAGTGTAAGAACAATACAAACAATACAGAGTTACAGAAAAAGTGGTAGGAACTGAGTGATGGTTGTTGTATTACATGTTAATATCTTCAAAGTGGTTTCTCAGGAAAACAAATAGAGACATGCAATATCGATCAAACAAGTAATCATTAACTGTTCCTTTCAGTAAAGCAATAGAAGACAGTAGTACCACTGTCAGCTATCCTGTACATACATACACACATGATTACCCCTTCTTCCACTTCTCTGGTCCCACACCCCAGTTGCCCAGTACTTTTGAGCAGTTTCCTTTCATTTCACAATGTCTACCATACCTCCTGGTTTTTATTCACTCTTTCAGGTTCTTACACTAGTGAGACAATATGTTGCTTACACATGCGGGTCTGATTTATTTCAGTTATGAGTATGGTCTCTAGTTGTTACCATTTACCTATAAAATCCTTGAGTTTACCTTTCTTTATAGCTGAGTAATATTCCATTACATAAATGTACCACAATTTTTTTATCCAGTTCTCAGTGGATGGACATTTGGTTTGCCTGCACAATTTAGCAATTACAAATTGCGCTGCTATGAACAGGGATGCACATATAACACTGTGATATGATGTTTTAAGATCTTCTGGGAAAATGCCCAGAAGGGGAATAGCTGGCTTGAATGGGACCTCGAGACCTAGTTTACTGAGAAATCTCCAAACTGATTTCCACAGTGGTTTCCCCAGTCTGCATTCCCACCAGAAGTGCAGAAGTGTTCCTAATTCTCCACAACCTCATCAGCATTTGTTATTGGTTGATTTCTTAATGCTATTCATTCTTACTGAGGTGAGATGAAATCTCAATGCTGTTTTAAATTACATTTCTTGAATGACGAATGATGTTGAACATTTTCTCATGTATTTATTTGCCACTTGTATTTCTTTATCCGTGAAATGTGTATTCATCTCAGCTGCCAATTTTTGGATTGGGTCTTTGAATTAGGAGGAGCTGATGTTTCTTAATTCTTTATATGTTCTAGATAGAAGACCTATGTCCAAGGAACAGTCAGCTAAAATTTTCTCCAATATTCTGGGTTTTCTTTTCACTCTGCTGGTGATTTCTTTAGATGTACATAAACTTTTCAGTAGGGTTAGATCTCAGTTGTTGATTATTTGAAGTATTTCATGGGCAGTTTGATTTTTGTTCATGAATTCTCTACCCACTCCTATGTCTTCAAGGTTTTTACCTACTTTCTCTTCCAATAGATTTAGTGTTTCTATTCTAATATTGGGATCTGTGATCCATTTTGTCTTGAGTTTGGTGCATGGTGATAGACTTAGGTCTATTTGCAGTGTTTGGCAGGTTCCAAACCAATTTTTTTCAGCACCATTTATCAAAGAGGCTATCATTCTTCCAGTGAGTCTGTTTGGTAGCTTTATCAAAGATTAGGTGTCTGAGTGTATTTGTGGTTGTGTCTGTGTCTTCCATCCTGTTCTGTTCATCCTCTTGTCTGCTTTTTAGCCAGTACCATGTTGATTTCATTACAGTAGCTTTGTAGTATAATGTCAGGTCATGGATTGTAATTCCATCTGACTTGTCTTTATTGCCCAGGATTGCTTTTGCTATTCAGGGTCACTTCTGGTTCCAGATGAATTTAAGGAATGTTTTCTCTAGATCTGTGAGATATGCTAAAGGCAGTTTAATGGAAATTTCATTGAATCTGTACAACAAATTTGGTAGTATGGCCATTTTCACAATGTTAGTTCTCCCTATCCATGAGCAAGCAATATTTTTCCATTTATTGAAATCCTGTTTAATCTCCTTTTTCAGAGTACTGTAGTTTTCACTGAATAGTTATTTTACTTCTCTAGCTAGATTGACTCCTAAATATTTAACTTTCTTGGATGCTATTGTGAAAGGTATGGATTCCTTAATTTTTCTCTCTGTTTGTTGTTTGCATATAGGAATGCTACTGATTTTTGGGCGTTGACTTTGCATCCAGGTACACTGCTGAATTTGTTGATTAATTCAAGGAGTCTTCTTGTGGAGTTTTGAGTCTTCCATGTAAAGTATCACATCATCTGCAAATGGTGATAGTTTTATTTTTTCCTTTCTTATCTTTATTCCTTTTATTTCTCTCTCTTATCTAATTGCTCTGGCTTATGCTTCCAGAACTATGTTCAGCAGGGTTGGCGACAGTGGACATCCTTGTCTTGTTCCTGATTTTAAAGTAAAAGCTTTCACTTTTGTCCATTTTTTATGATGTTGCATCTTGGTTTGTCATAGAAGGCTTTGGTCAGATTGAGGTAAAGACCATCTTTTCCTATTTTCTGTAGGATTTTTATCATGAATGTATGTTGAACTTTTGTCAAAATCTATTTCTGCATCTATTGAGATGATCATATGTTTTTTGTCTTTGGCTCTATTGATATGGTATGTAACATTAGTTGATTTGCAAATATTGAACCATCCCTGCATTTCCAGAATGAATTCAACTTGGTCATGGTGTATGATTTTCATGATGATTTGCTGCACTCTATTTGCTAGTATTTTATTGAGTATCTTTGTATCTATGCTCATTAGGGAGATTGGTCTCTAGTTCTCTTTCTTGGTTGGGCCTTTCTCTGGTTTTGGTATCAGTATAATACTTCCCTCCAGAAATGAGTTAGGGAGCATTTTTCCTTTTCAATTTCATTAAAGAGTTTGAGGAGTGTTGGTATTAAATCTTCTCTGAATTTCTTGTAAAATTCTGCTGTGAATCTGTCAGGGCCTTGGTTTTTCTTTGTTAGTAAGTTTTTAATCACGTTTTCAATCTCATTAACTGATACTGAGTTGTACATGATATTTATATCTTCTTGACTCAACCTTGGTAGTTCGTACTTATCTTGGAATCTGTCCATTTCTTCTAAGTTTTCTATCATATGGGAGTAAAAATTTTCAAAGTAGAAATGAATTATCTTCTGAATTTCTATAAATCTGTAGTAATTTCACCCTTTTCATTCCTTATTGCATGCATTTGAGTTCTTTCCTTTCCTTTTTTTTTTTTTTTTGATAAGGTTGGCTAGGGGTTTATCAGATTTATTTATTCTTTCAAAGAACCAACTCTTTGATTCATTTATTTTTTATAGGGTGTTCTTAGTCTGAATTGCATTAATTTCTTCACTGATCTTTATAACCTAACCCTACAGTTTTCATCCCTAATTGAATGGATTTGAGTCTTTTTTTCCCCTTTTTTGATAAGGATTTGTTAATTTTATTTAGTTGTTCAAAGAACCAACTCTTCTATTTATTATTTATTATTTTTATCATTTTCTTAGTCTTTAATGCATTAATTTGTACTCTGATCTTCATAATTTCCTCCCTTCTATGAGCTTTGGCTTATATTGCTCTTCTTTTTTTGAAGTTTGAGGTTTATGACTATGTTGTTTATCTGTCCTTGTTCTGCTTTCCTGGTATGGATATTCCGTGCTATAAATTTCCCTCTTAGGACTGCTTTCATTGTGTCCCATAAATTACAAAGTGTTGTATTATCATCATTAATTGTGTAAATTATCTAATTTCTTCTTTAATTACATCTGTAATCCATTAGTTGTTCAGGAGGGTGCTACTTAATTTTCATGTGTTGAAGTTCTTGTAGTTTATTTTGCCATTCATTTCCAATTTCACTGCACTATGGGCTGACAATATGCATGGAATAATTTCAATTGCTTTGCATTTACTTAAGCATGTTCTATGAGCCATTATGTGGTCTGTTTCAGAGAACATCCATATGTGGCTAGGAAGACTACTCTGATATACTGAGATGGAACAATCTGTAGATATCTACTAAGTCCATTTGTTGAAAAATTTAGTTCCGTTCTAATATTTCATTTTTGAATTTTTGTCTAGTTGATGTGTCTTTTTGTGACAGTGCAGTATTGAAATCTCCCAATACAATTACACTAGTGCTTTTTGAATTTTCATGTCCATTAATATTTGTTTCATATAGTTGAGTGCACTAGTATTTGTTGCATGCATATTTATGATTGTTATCTTCCTCTTTGATTGTTCCCTTACAAGGATGTTATGACCATCTTTGATTCTCTTAATTAGTCTGGGTCTGAAATTCATATAGTCTGCAAATAGTTACCCCTGCCCTGCTTTTTTTGGGTTCCTGTTGCATGGAATATTGTTTTTCATCCTTTGAATTTCAGCCTATGAATTTCTTTTTTAATTAATTGTGTTTTGTGTATGTAGTATAATGTTGAATATTGTTTCTTGATCTATTCTGCCAGTGTGTGTTTTCTGATAGATGAATTGAGAGCATTCACGTTAGTGTTTATAACTGATATGTATTGACTTGTCCTTGTTGTGTTATTTTTCTGTTGTTCTCTCTCCCCTTCTTTCCCTCCCTCTGTTTAATTGTTTGCTTTTCCTGGTAGGTTCCTTCTGTTGGGAATAATGGAGTTGTAGTCCTTTTTATCTCTGTCTAGACTATCTGTCAGTACACTATGAAGAGCTGATTTGATAGTCATAAATTTCCTCAGATATTTTTCATCATGATAGTATCTTATTTCTTCATTACCTTTAAAAGAGAGTTTTGTGGGTTACATCAATATGGGTTGAAGTTATCTTCATTTACAACTTGAAATACTTCACTCCAAACTCTCCTTGACTTGAGGTTGTATGCTGAGATGTCAGCTGTGATTCTGATGGGATTTCCTTTATAGGTGATATACTTTTTCCTAACACCATTTAAGATTTTATTCTTGTGTTGAATTTCTGGAATCTTGATTATGACCTGCTTGCTGTATATTTTTTTTTTATCATGGTTAATTGGAGTACTATATGCCTCACTTGCCTGTTTGTCAAATTCTTTTTCCATACCTGGGCAATTTCCTACCATGACACCTATGGAAAGATTTTTTTATACCATTTGTGCTAACTCCTGCTTTTTCATTGGCTCTTTCCCATCTTAAATTATTGTTCTTTGCCTCATCTGGCAGCTGCTAGATTTATTTCTCATGGTCCCTTGCTATTTTTAAGGAAATTTTCTTTTCAAGATCACTATCCACAAGTCTGTTCTCTATATCTGAGATCATATCCTAACATTGGCTTAATCTGCTTTGGATACTTCCAAAGGAATTGTTATTCTCCTGGATATTTGCTTCAGTCTGCATTATTAATTCTATTTCTTTCCTATGCTGAGAATTCATGGCTTTCATCATTTACTTAAACACTATTTTTTGTCTGTATCTTCTCTAGAGTCACCAGCATGGCTTTCATTGTGGACACCATCTGTACAGTTTTCTGAGAAATTATTTCTGATTTGATTTTTTTTTCTACAGCATCATTCAATTGCTTTGCTGTTATTACTTCACAGTGGCCAAGTTGGTGGGTTTCAGACTGTCCCAGCTCATTGCCCATTGGGTTTTCCTTTGGTGAACTGTATGTCTGTGGTTGTATATTGTTAAGTGTCTTCTCATTTTCTTCTCTTTTTTTAGTTTAATTCCTGGGGTGATGCTTGCAAATTGCCTATGGTGGGTTGTTTTGTTGCTAGTATTTTGAAACCGTTAGAAATAACTATTTCTTTGAGGTATCTTCCATGTGTAACTGGTTTTTAGGTTTTAAGTCTCTTGCATGTTCCTACATCTTGAATGTTTTGGCAATAAGAAGTTATTACCTGGTTGGCCCAACCACTTATTCTTTGGCACTGTTCCAGAGTATTTTCTATGACCCTTACTCAATCTCAGTCTTGGAACACTGGGAAGAATAGCTGTGTAAAACAATTATGTCACTTTTGGCTATAATGGTACCATCAGTAATAACAATAGCAACAATTACAGCCTAGAAAATGACAAACAAATAAAAAATAATTTGCCACCTTTAACTGTATGAACTAGATTCGTATTTATATAACAAAAATTAATTTAAAAGAGACTAGAAAATTACAGGCAGTATATATGTCCTTAATATGTCAATTTTACACCTTGCATTAAAATTTAAAAGGGGTTAGGGAAAAAATAGAGAAATAGAAAAAGAGGAAGAGATTGGAAGTAAAACCAGAGACAAAGTGGGATCATGCTGACTTTGGGAAAGTGATACAGAAGACTGGGGGGAAGGAGAAAAGGAAAACACACAAAGACAGAACAATTACAAAGAGGCTAGAACCACACTCATACTCATAGAACAAAAAGATCAAATAATCAAGGAGAAAAAAACAAAACTGAAAAACAAAAACAAATCAACAACAACAGCAAAAAATAAGTGAGAGAGAGAGAGAGAGAAAGAGAGACAAAAGTCCACTTCCAGATCCATCTCTGCTGTCACTGGTAGGAAACAAGTGGTGACAGAATCCTTATCTGTATTGGTTTATCCCAGCAAGCAGAATGAACTTTTTGGCAAAGTAGTGGTCAATCTCTAAAAGCCCATACCTTCTGGCTAAGACCAGAATCATTCAGCCTGTAGTTGTCAGAACCCCTTCCCATGGGCCTCTGTCCAGCTGAGAGCCACAGGAGATAGAGCCAGCAGTCTCTGTGTGTTCTGAGTTCAGCCAGGTCCTCTCCAAAATGGCTCCCAGGCAATTGCCCTCTTCTGTGGGTCAACTGGGCCCTCAACACTCACTGCCAGCTAGTTCAGTCCTTCACATCCACTACTCCCCTCTACTGCTTCATCCCTCTGAGAAGGCCTCTCCAGTCACCAGCAGTCACCATGTATCCAAAGGTTTGCTTGCTCCTCTCATGCAGTGAGTCCCATCTCAGGAGAAGGTGCTAAGAGCTATCCCTTTTCTCCTCATTGAAGTTTCTCACTTTAATCTCTCTGGGGGGTTCAGTTCATACCCCAGATCCTTGCTGGATCCAGGAGATGCACTTCCCTCCCTCTTGTCTTCCTCATGTTGCTATATTCCAGTGGTGGTGCTCAAGAGGCTCTTTCTCTGCTGCTTACCACTCCACCAGCATGGTGCATACCTAGAACATGAAACTTTTAAGTCATAATGATGACTCATTTCTTTTGGGAATGGTATCTAGGTGCCAGAGAGGCCTCCATGTTGCCTTCTCTTTTCCTCAGCTCATGTGAATTGATGGGCAGCAAATTAACATATCTGACTTAAAAGAAAATATTTATACTGGCCCCAGGAAATTCAGTTCTGGTTTGTTTTGATGAAAAGAGATATACTGAGACACTCACCTGGAAGAGGACAACTTCTGCCCAGGGAGACATTATCTGGCCATTTTCTCATGGCACCCTCTTTTGTCTCATGAAATGCCTTCAAGACACTAAGCTAGATATTTGTGGCAAAACTGAAGTCCTAATGTTTTTTTTTCATGGCTTTTAATTGAACCTACATCCTTTTGCTAATCTTCATCACTCAAATGTTTTTGATGGAATAATGAGCAGTAAAAATTCTTAGCTTTTCTGTGGAGTATACTGACTTTGGATTTATTTATTCCACTATTCCTTATGAATAAATAGTAATAGTATAAACAAAGTGTAAAACATAGGATTAGTTTAATGAGAAGTAATGTTATTCCTACTATACTATTATATTTAATTTATAATCTGTTTTGCTGCAATTATTATGTTGATCATTTTATGTTATAATGTTCAGCATAAAATAGTACTTCAGATTCTTTTTATGTTTTGCTGAAAAACATTTATAGCAATGGATTTAAAAAAGTAATTAATTGTCCCCTAGATTCAAATACACAGCCCTGAAATTTGAGAATATTGAATGATTTTAAGGCTTCTAAGTTGCTCAGAAAAAGAAGGCTCAGCCCTCTTTATCTCCAGTGCAAAACGAAACACGGTATTCTCTGTTAATCAGCAACCATTCTTTATTCTTTGGAGAACTGAGCCAACCTGGCATAAGCAAAAAGAAAATTGTTTTTACTTCATATAGCTGAGATATTTGGGTGTAGAGCTGCCTTCAGGCACAACTTGATGTCCAGGTATAAATGACATCTTAGACATTTGTTTTACCCCCACACATGGCTCAGCTTGATTAATCTTCAGGCTTTACTCCTCAGCAGACAAAAAACAAAAACAAAACAAAACAAAACAAAAAATAAACCAGTTGAAGGCCATTAAGAATTTGTACTTTTTGGTTCCCTTAAAATAATGCTACATTTTCTCCAACAAGATTTTCAGAAAAATCTCACTGAATTCCAATGCTTAAAATAGGATACCAGTTCTCACTTATGACAGGAGCATTTGACTCACCAATTAGTTCAGGACCAGGTCACATGACTCATTCATTTCTTGTCAATTTCCCCAAGATCATGAAGCCTGAGACAAGGACCTTTATGGAAGCAATTGTGGCGGTATTTCTAGGACTGAGAAGGGAAGATGGAAAGGAAGAAAGCCAAGGAACAGTGTAAATTGAGCAACAGTTAGAAAAAAGGTGCATCCAGTTTTCTTCTTTAGAAAATTTTACCCTTATGTTTTTAAATTATTGGTTAGATGGAGATATGAACTCTAGACCCTCTGTGCATTTTTATATAAAGTCAGGGCATCCCCAAGGACCCAGGCTGCTTTGTATGCAGGCCAAGGAAAGAATGCATGTGGAAGCTGGGCCAGGAGTATACAGAAAGGTAATAGGACTAGAGTATTTTCACCAGTCACTTGCAGTGATGGCTGTAAACCCTACAGCCAAGAGGTAAGGAAAGATCTCACCCTAATGAAGATCAGACTGCATATCACCATAGCCTGGACAAAATTACTACTGCAGACTACATACCAAGAGAGAGCCCCCATTGCATTCTCCAAATTAAGCATAAAAATAAATCAAAACACTTATATTAAATATTGGTTAAGTAGTAAGATTGCACTTATTTATAGATCACACATTTACCAACTCAAACTCTTAAAGAAAATAGTCAGGAAAAATGTTGCATCTTTACCAAGCATTAACATTAGGTTCTATATCTTAAATAACATAGGATAACAACTATTTACCCAATATTCATGTAGTGTTTCTAGAGATGATTTAAAGTTCTTGTGAAATATATGTGTGTTTCTTACAATTCTATAGCTTATATAAAGACTTGAACTTGCACAGGTTTTGGTATTGGAAGGGGATCTTGAAAACAATGCCCCTCAGTTACTGACTAATTGCTATACTAGAAATCTTAGTCTTCAAATTTCAGAGGTAGTGTTGATAAATCAAGCAGCTGTTGTACAGTGGAATGAACATGAGACTCAGAGTACAATACTGGTCTCAGCCACTTATTTACAGTTCAAATTCAGGCAAATTAATTAACCTTAATGAGCCTCAATTTCCTTATCTTCAGTGTAAGAATGAAGACTTTTTAATAAATGCAGGGAAGATCCGATGAGATAATGAATACAAAAGAGGTTTTCTACCTGTAATTTTAGTATATATAATTTTTAATAGTGTATAAATTTATAAATTCCAAGACCTTGTCTGTCTCAGCTATTCTCAGTGTTCAATTTAATACTTACATTAAATTTAAATTTAATAAAAGAATAGAGAAGTAGGATTTTTGCTTTTGTAGTTATATGCTTTATATGTATGATTGCTTATACATTAACTTTTATTTTGATATAAATATGTGCAGTACCTTTTCCGTCCTTTATAACGAGGAGGAATGAGGTTTATGAGGCAAGCTGATTTTGTGTCCTATTCTGACTTCCATAAATTTTTGTTTTATTGAGCATAAATTCCAAACAGTCAAAGCAGTTCTGGGTTGTGTTTCTGATTCCTTTAGAAAGTTAAGTTTACATGTCTGTCAAAGAAAAAAAAAATCTACCAGTGCTTTTCAGAATTAAAAGTAACAAAATTTTCTTTAGGAAAGTTGGATTATATTAGTGAGTGGTAATAAAGTGTGAGGTGAATTTACAACTGAACGATTTAAGAATATTATGGAAACTAATTGTCTAGACTGCAAACCGGATTATCTTGAATTATTATTTCAGCTCTATGCTTCAATTTCCTTAGCTATGGAAAGGGATAGTAGTATTGGTCTCATGGGTTGTGATGGGAAATAATTGTCTCCATATACTGGAAACGTATTTTATGGTATTATTAACATGAAAATCACAAATAAATAAGAGTCACTGAGAACGC
Organism: Dinomys branickii; assembly: GCA_004027595.1. Classification (NCBI taxonomy): domain Eukaryota; kingdom Metazoa; phylum Chordata; class Mammalia; order Rodentia; family Dinomyidae; genus Dinomys; species Dinomys branickii. Next base: position 35,140 of record PVLD010015666.1, on the reverse strand, counting down.
TGTAGAGTATCCGTGAACATTAACTATAGGATAGATTAGTATCTGTATGATCAAAGACACATTAGAAATTAAAAATTATCCATGCTGCCCAAAGTAATCTACAATCCTTATGGATATATTAATGTTGTTCACAGACTATAAGAAATCTAAAATATGTATGAAACCACAAAAGAACCCAAATAGCCAATCCTAATGACACACCAGAATCTTTTGGTCTGCGGATTAAAAAACATAGACTCTGTTGGGTTCATCACATCGTACTTTCCTAAGCAACTTGTGTGTGTGCGTGCACGCACACATGTGCACTGGAGAAGGAAATTTTGAGCATGCTAGGTAAGCTCTTTCCCCAAGAAGTACATCCCAAGCCCAGCACAAATAATATTTGACCTTCAATTACCACCTCTAGGGTAATCATTGTTAAAATGTAGTTGATCATAATACCTACCTCGCTGGGTTGCTATGCACAGTGTGCTTTTTGGTGTACTATGTTAATTCACATTCATTAACATTGTATTGTGAGTTTGTTGTTATTCTTTTTGTTTCAATCTTGGTACACGTGATTACCAGCTTTCTTGTTTTCATTAAAGAAATGTAGGAATGTAACTAGACTAGGCCACAGGAAAATGGGTGATTTAAAAACATAATAATTAGTTTTAAAATTTTAAATGAAATATCTACATTAATATTTAGTGTGGCAAAGGACTAAAAAAACAATAAAACCACTGGAAAAGATGGACAAACAATATAAAAAGTCAAATTTCATAAAGAGAAATCCCAGTGGGTGAAACGATATGAAGAACACATGATTAACCAACCTTGCGGGTAATCAAAAAGGTCAAATTGAGAACACAGTGATATCAATATATCTGCATATTGAAAGGGCATTTATAATGGACAGATGACCATCACAAAAACTCATAAACAAAAACACGATGGGAGAGAATTCCTAAAATTTCTCCCCACTCACAGAAAACACATGAGTATTTCTGAACTGTATTACTCTATCTACCCTCTTTGCTTTTGTGATTATATCACTTTTCCATTTTTTGTGGTGGAGTTGATTTTCAAGTCTGTCTCCCACCTCTTCTATTCCTGACCAATAATAGATTAAGCCTTCCTGCTCAATGGGAGCTCAGTTTGTTGGACTAGTGCTGTCATTCTGAAAGGGACAAAAAATTTGGTAATATGTGTGCTGGTTACTATTTCAGGCCCCTGCTTCTAGACTGTGCTTTCACTGGTTATCCAAGCCGAATGAGACACAGGACAGATACATATGCAACAGTCAATGAGACTCCAAGTTTTATTACTTATAGATAGGCAGCAAAGGACAGAAAATGCTCGAAATTCATAGAAATCTGGTCTCAAAGGATCAGGAAATTTGTCGAGAATGCATAGTCTTGCAGGCATGTGACCCACTTGTTTCACAATAGAAAGGCTATAGATCAGTCTCGTTGATTTTACACCATGGGGACAACCTGACACAATAGGATAATGTGCAGAAAGACATTCATTTCTAAGAGAAACAGGAACATGGAGTAGCCTACTCTGGCCATTCCCTCCTTGTCTCAGTATGTAACATGTGCAGCACATTCTGCAGCTACATTGAAATTTACAAACAAGAAATGAGGGAGAACTAGATTCGTCCCAGGTCATGGGGAGGACTGTCCTGTCCTACTGTCACCTCGACTAATGTCCTTGCTTTATTAAAAATGGAAATTAAAACTAAAGTATATATTTATAGAGGAAAAATTTAATTGGTATATTGGAAGGAAATGAAGAATCCCAGTTTAGATAGTTGAAAGGGTCACACTCGAATAGAGGTTTGCACAAGTGTAGAGGCAAGATTTCAAGAATTAGCTAGTGGGTTCAGATCAGGTTGGCTATTATTTCCACTCTTGTGTCATAGTTCTGTAATTTTTACGGCTGAGGAATGGTTTTGTTTCTGGGAAAGCATTGCCTTGTTTCTGAGTGTCTCAACTTCACATTACCTAGAATCCAACTGATCCCAGGTGTAAGATGATGGCTTGAAGCTTCTGGACGTGGCTGAATCTCCCTGTAAGCATCTTATACTGGTGTTCTCAGACTTGAAGTGGGACAAGATCATGTAAGTGCAGGACAAATATCCCTGTGTTACAGCTCCTAGACAGAAACTTGTTAAATGATACACACACCTATACAGAGCTGAAAAGTTTGATCCAAGGTTTGTAGTAACAAAGGATACAAAATGAGCATCAAGGTTTGTTATGCATTTAGTCATCTATTTGGACATCTCTAAATTCCAGTGAAGAGTCATAGTTCATAGCAAAGATGGCTTTTAAGTCCCTTACTTTCCTAAAAGGAAGCACAACTCCTTCCTTTAATGAATAGCAGGCATGGGCCCAGGAGTCTGGCTATTCCTCATCCCTATAATGGTCTTTCTCTAAGCCATGACTGTGTTATTAGATGTCTCTAACTCAAACATTTAAATAAAATGTTGTGCATGTGCTGTGCAATAGTATCTAGTAACAATGAATAACATCTATATACTGATACCAAGATATCTCAAAATTATACTATGAAGATAAAAAATACACAGAAATAAAGGTATAATACAAAGATACAGAAAAGCCTCCAAACTCTTGCACCATATTTATTTGAGTGTGATCCTCTTCTTGCTAAGTAATCACGTACAAATCATAAAATTTGCCTCTCTATGCTTCAGTTTTTTTATAACTATGTAAATGGAGAGAATAAGAATACCTACATCATAAAATTGTTGTAATGATTACATCATTTAATACATTTAATGAACTTTGAAAAGTGCCTTGTACATATTAACACTTGGATAATTCTTAAAAGTGTTAATGTTCTACTTTCGAATGTATTTAATGTATTTCGAATGTGTGTATACATTCAATGATGCTATGTACTTTTTAAAGGTCATGTGTTTCCATGATAATATATGAAAATGAGAATCTGTTAAGGACAGGATATGTGCTAAAACAAATCAAGCAGAGAAATAAATGAAATAGATACAAGCTAAGAAAGAAAACCTGCACAGGCTGCTGATGATAGGAAAATCAATCCATGAATAGAAAAGCATAATGAATTAAACTATCTACAATTGAAATCTAAGTAAGTTAATCTCCTTTCTGCCTATTGGGTAAAGACAATATAGGATTCCTGCTATAGCATTATATTTGCTCATTTCATCCTAAGGTTGTGGGAAAATTTGACAACTCAGTAAACCCTGATCAGACTCTTGCCCCTGAGTTCGAAGATCTTCATATGACCTCTACATGCCTTTATCCGTGCGGAGAGACTGGTATGATGAATTCCACCTCTGAATACGTCTATAGGTAATTACTGTTTGTGAATCAGACAAAATTGATTTTATGTCACATCTGAGGACACAGTGTTCTGAATCCTTGTCTTGCTACTTCCTCAAGTCTTGCCCTTATCAATTCCCGGTCCGCTCCTTTCCCTTTGCTTGCCTGAATTCCATATTACTCTCTGATTGGGCGGCCACACGTTAACACGGTAAACTGTGTGTGTAAATGAGCTTGCTAAGGGTTTCTTCTTAATTATCAAATATGAACAATCTCAACAGTGCTCTGCTTATTATGAAAACCATATGTATGCTAGTGAATAATTTTATCTCAGTTTATAATATAATCCGTAGCATTTTTCACATAAAAGTTATCACTGTCCTTTGAGATAAAATTTCAGATATTCTTCGTACTAAAAGTCAGTTCAATAATATAAAAATAACATGATTATATCGTACAGTGTAAAATGTGTCTCTTTTTCCTATAATTTCTGAACTTTTATTGAAAATATAAGAATGTTTTTAATTCCTTTGAAGCATAAATCTGACAGTAATTTAACTCTTATAATAAGGCAAACTTAATGTATATTTCTATGTTTTGGACAATAATAGCAACTCTGAAAATAAGTAAAAAAATCTCCTGCACTTATGATGGGGTAACATTCATATAATAATACAACATAAGTTAAAAATTCATAAGCAAATGAATTTAATATAGTTATGTTAATGAATGTCATAGCTTATCAGCCCATTACTCTTCAGAGCATCAGTTCTTTCCCTTTGTAATCACACTGCTGACCAGGAGCTGTAGCTCTTCCCAGCAACTTGAAAGAGTTTTATACCAGCTGGAAATAAAGTTTAAAATTTAGAAATCAAAGTGGAATTTGAACTGAATTTATATCACTTCTTTACCACTGTATAGTCAAACATTGTGGATCAAACCATCCTAAGTCAGAGTCCACTAATAAAATAGCAAACTTAGGTGCCCTGTAATGGATAAGAAAAAAAGCTGAGGACTTTTACATTAAAATATGACAAAATAATTTAACACAATGATAATTTACTCAATAGCGAACATATTATTGATAAACATAAAGGTGCATGTTTGCAGCTCTCCAGTAGTTTTGTCCTGAGTTTGGCCAATCCACAATTCTCTTGATCTGTGAAACCACTAATCAGGAACTTGGAGTTCATATTCCAGGCCAAGATCTCCTGACCTGCTGGAGTCAACATTAACATTGTCCAGAAAATATTGTACTCACCCCTCCTCCCACAGAAGGAAATACTACCCGTTCTTTTCCTGTTGACTTGTTTAATGCATTTTGTGCTTTTATTTAAAATCAGTCAACATTTTTACTAATCAGATTGGCATTTACTTGCTCCTTTTCAACTAATGAAATTTAACTAGTCCCTTTTATAACTATAATTACAGGGCCTTTCTCTAGTATACAAAAATTCAGAGTGTAAGGATTATGTGATATTTGTATTTGCTTCTTTAATATGCAATATAAATTATTTGACACCATATTATCTAATAAATTATATCAGTTTTATAACTTTTGTTGTACTACCTAAAATTTGAAAATAATTTCTTATGCAATTCAATAGAAGCCAGATAATCACTATTAAATAAAATACTAAACATTCATAAACAATAACCTTTTAAGAAGTGCATAGCTGACATTTTTTAATTCCATTTTTGAAACAATCTCAACAAGTCAATGACTACTTCCATATTTCTGAAGCCAAATATGTATATCCACTTAGAATGCATAGTGAATTTAGAAAAATGTATCATCAATTTCTAGTGACATTTTTTCTATGGTCACCAAAAATGTAACAGACAACTCAATTCCTATCAACTGAATCTAGCAACTACAACCAAAATTAATAACAGAGCAATACTAGAACTTAAATATATTTTAACTTATATTGTAAGATCAAACATTCTAAATTGGTGGAAGCATATAATTTTCTACTTAAAAGCAGCTAAAACTTTCTCAGTAATTTTAAGAATAGCACACACTATAAATACTCTGAAAATTTTTCCAAATAATCATGTTTTTTTTTTTTACTTAGATACTAAGACATGGCAAGACATAAGGATAAAGAATATACGCTCTTAATACCTGACAGCTGGGAAAGGGTTCGACCTTGCAACTGCTAACTATTTAATCTCTCCTGGCATCAGTTCCTTAAATGTAAAGGCAGGATAAGGACAGTACATGATGAGAGGGGTTGTGAGGAGTAAGGATGGCAACACTCACAAAGGCACAAAAGTGTGATCATGTTCAATAAATATTATTATGATAAATATCAAAAGTCATGTTTGTTCTAAGTTAGATGAGCATTTACAATAAATGTTACAATATTTGGCTATGCTAATCTTTCATAAATCTATTTGAAATACCTAAAATATATCAGTGGAGGAAAACATAACTTCATTTTAAGGGAGAAAATACCTTGTAATTAAAAAAGACAAAAAGGGTGCAGGATGGACAATCAAGTGGTCACATCAGCCACAGCCTTGTAACAGGAAGTAGTAAGTTATTCTGAGGTAATAGAAATCTAAGAGGTGATTTAACAATATAAAAATTGCATTTTTGAATAACGACTCATTAGCCAGCATGGAGACTGAATCAAAACAGGTAAATCTAAAAGCAAAAATAGTAATTAGGTAGGTGTATCATAAACAAGGAAAGGAGCAGCAGTTCCAACTAACCAGGATCATTTGGAGTATTGGAGTAAAGGAGTCAATTTCATTTAACCTCTCTGACCCTCCCTTTGGTTTTCAAGCACATAAATATATTGACAAGATGGACTCAAGTTGCTTTTCTAATAAAAAAAAATGGACCCCCATAGTATTTAACAGATACATTGCAGTGAGAAGCACAACACATTATTACCCTGGGAGTTTAGAGATTAATGCAATAAAAATTTTGATTTAACACATAGGTATAAGAGACCAGGCTACATGAATTTGAAAGAGAAGATAAAAAGCAGGCACAAGAAAAAAGAACCCAAAGCTAATAAACTGAAATGTCTGCTGGGAACTGCTTCACACAGGCTCATTTGTGAAGATTCCTAGGGGAAAGGAACAAACTTGAACGGTGTGAAATTTTCATCAGAAAGCTCTAAACTATATGAAAACTGCCTCCTTCGAGGCTTATGCACAAATTTCATACCAAAGGGATTTTATTTACATCTGAGGAATGTTTTCTTCTTTGACTGTGAATCTTTCATCAAAGCGGAAGAGAGACATGTTACCCTGTCTAGAGAGGATGATTTCTTCAAGGTCACGTTTCTGGGTCTTTGCTCTATGTATTTGCAATTTAACAAGGAGTGCAGACGCAAGTGTATTCATTTGGCGCTCCTGTATTACTGCGTGGAAAATCAGTAATGATTTTTATGTATTGATGAAAAGAATATTCACAGCCCCGCCATTTTAGTGTAATAGAGAACGGTTGGGATAAGTATTCCTCTTTGATCTTGTCATTCTTACAGAGTACTCTACTCTCAATTCTACCCCCTCTTCACTTTTTTAAATCTCCTTTATTTCTAAGAAACCAGGATACTTTTTTCTACATACTTGTCAAAATGTCCTCATTCTAGTGAACACTGAGGCCACACCACTGTCCCGTAGAACCAGCCCATCCCTTACCTGAATGTGCCACTTTTTATACTGATATCTTTCTATGCAATAGAATTGGGATTACCTACATAATAAGAATAAAAAACTTCAAAGTCTTTATGAATGAAATAATTCAGAATTTTTATCTCACTGCTAAAGCAACTGAGTTGAAAGTCTATGGCATCCTCTTCTTCCTCAGTCTGGTCTTTGAAACGGGACTGAGGAAATAAAAAGGGGTGCTACCTAGCAAGACACCACACTGAAGTAGGTATCTGCCAGTAAATCTATCCCTCTGTTACCATGGGTCCATCACCTTTCCATTCACTCTGAGACTCATGTTAAAATTTCAATATTTCTGTCCACAAAATTTTCTAAATTATATGTCAGTGCTTTTTCTGAATTTTACAGTGTACTCTATCTCTCTAATCAAAGAACTTTAACCTATATATTTAAGGTGAAAATTCATAACATCATCAATGTCTGTAATAAATTCTATGTCTAGTATCCCTATATCCTGTACCACTTTATGATTCCATGGACATTTCCCCTCATACCTCACTACATGTCTATTTTTATCTTATAATCTAAAAATCTTTATGGTGGGGTCCAAGTACATTTCAGTTTTGTATCCAAAAAAATCAATTATTGTGTTCTGCAAATGTAATGGCTGAGTAACATTTTCAGAATGAATTAACACATTTTTAGCTAATAGGGCAATTTCACTTATATCAAGTAAAAGTAATTTTAAAAGTCAGGTAGATATATCAAAGAATTGCTTTAGAGAGATCTTAGTGTGTTTTTTGCTTACTGATACCTGAGAGAAAACTGATTTATGAAGATTTCCATGTTTTAAAAATTTCTTATATAAAACTGAGACAAAGCAGTAAATTACTTAAGTTGTATATTCTCTCACTTAATCATACTACATAGTTTAAAACAATACTGGCTGGAGACAGCATGGCTAAATAGAGGAGGGGCTTCATTCAGAAATACTCAGAGAAATACAGTTAACACACAGGCAGTAGGAAGAAATGGGAGGGACATACGCTCTGAAAGTGAAATCAATCTGATATGAGACCAAAAGTTCAAGAAAAACATAGATAAAGGATTTAAGAAAATGGCCAGCCCCCTGACCCAACTGCCACTGGGTCACCAGATCAGATGACTGCTCACCATATGTGGAATCTCAAAAGAAGAAGAAGAAGAGAAAAGGATGTACTAAAATAATGTGGTTAAATCTAGCCATACAGGACAGATTTGCCCCTGCCTCTTCTGCCTTCCTGCAAAACCAAGATGCTACAGTCCAGCAGTAAATTCTGCCAACACAAGCTGCTGCCACAGAAATTTTGTTTTAACTTAATTTAATTTTTCTTCTTTTTTACTGGATGTACCCCATTCCTCTGTCTTGCATTTTGTCTTTTACCAATATTTTTGTTCTATTGTATTCATCTTCTTTGCCCCTTTTTGCAACTTCCCCCTCTAGACTTAATCATATTTTCATATGAGTGAAGAGTCATTTTAATTTTTCTGATCAACTTCAATAATCCCATCCTTACTCTTTCATTCCTTTTGTCCTCTTCTCTAGTTTCTCAAAGCTTGTGTGGGCATCCTTTACTCTCCAGCCTGTCCTCTACTTTATTTAATTCTTTTCAGTTTTCTCTGTTCTACCCACTGTCCTCCTAAATTTCCCCACTACAGTGTAAAACAGCTCTACCAAAGGGGAACACTTTGCATAGAAGCTTTCAACTTTGACCACGTCTGTTATATAATTATAGATGTTGCTTCAGTGGTTACAGGTACAAAATTAATAGTTACTACAACTTATTGGTTTATAAACTGTACTTGGTTCTACTGTTAGTGCTAATTATACTGTGTTAGCAAGGACCTCATATTGGTTTTAATCAGTTGTACTAACTTCTTTAAAAATACTGGGAATTTCTGTGGTAATACTCTAATCACACCTCAGTGTCAAAGGACTGGGGACTGAGCCAAATAAGAACATGACACTCTAAATTAATTGGAAAGGTAGGATCTTGGGATAGACACAAGCCAAGAACCTCCTACACACAAAAGACATCCCTGAAGAACAAACCTTACCTTGATACTAGTGATAAAGCTATCTGCTACAAATCTTACAAGGATCAACACACACACACAGAAAAGCTTTTAAAAAAGAAAATGACAAGATTCAGAAGCAAAATGTAACTTTACTTCTCCAGTATATCCAGAAAAAATCCAGGAGACAATGAGATAGAGGAAAATGGAAAATACATACCTCATATTTCTGAAATTATAGCAACTGAAGTAAAGAAACAAGTCCATGAGGCCACAGAGGAAATCAGATCAGAAATAATCTCTCAGGAAACACTAGAAATATCTACATGAAAAAAGGAATTGCTTGGCAAATCTAGAGTAGAAATAGATAAAAACAATAGGTAGATGATGACAGGGAGAGTATGGAAACTCAATGATGAATGTAGGAAAGAAATAGAAATCATCAAACTGGTCCAAACAACCATCCAGGAAATTAAATATTCCACTGAAAGCTAGAAAAATTGCTGGAACAAAACTGAAGACAGACTTTCAGACCTTGAAAACAGGATTGCAGGCAGAAATCATGATAGAAATGCTGTCTTGAAATAACAAAAATATCAGTAAAGAATAATTTGACAGTTGCAAGATGATGAAAAGAAAAGCAATATAAGAATATTTAATAAAAAGCAGGAGTCAACACAAATGACATAAAAAATTTATTTGCAGAAGTAATAGCAGAACTTTTCCCAAGCCTGGGAAAGGAACCAGACATGTAAGTAAGTGAGATATATAGAACTGCAATTAGTCATAACCAAAAGAAATTTATACCCACACATAATAATCGAAAATCCAGAAACTGAGGAAAAGATCAGAACATTAAAAGCGGTAAGAGAAAAGAAATAGATCACCTATAAAGGAAAGCCTATCAGGATCATGGAAGACTTCTCAATATGAATCCTTAAGTCAAGAACTGCTTGGAGTAAAGTATTTTATGGCCTGAAATAAAACTTCCAACACAGACTGATGTACCCTGAAAAACTGTCTTTCAAAATTATAAGAGAAATAAGATATAGCCATGACAAAGAATAATTGAAGAAACTGATGACTACCAAACAAATACTTCAAAGGATATTGAAAGATACTCTAGACAGAGATAAAAATGATCACAATTCCAAGAATAAAAACAGAAAGAAACCATAAAGCAGGGCAACCAATTAAACAGAGGAGAAATATAGGGAACCAACAGCAGGAAGACATCAGGACAAAGATAAGCTAATACTTATAACGATCAATATAAATGGCTTCAATTCATCAATCAAAGGAAACAGACTGGAAGAATGTTTAAGAAAGAAGATACAACAGTGTGCTACATATAAGAAATACATAACTCAAAAATAAATTCATAGACTAAAGTCAAAGATGGAAAGCAATACCTCATACAACAGGAAACCAGAAAAAAGAAGGCCTATCTATTCTGTTTGTCATGTGATCATTTGAACTTCAAACCAAGAATGATCAAAAGGCACAGAGAATATCACCACTTACTTAAAAGGGGAAAACTTCAAAAGGATGAGATCACAATCATAAATATGTATGCAGCAAATATGAAAGCACACAACTATATAAGACAAATATTAATTAACATTAAAAAACAACAATAACGTAATTGTAATGGGGGATCTAAATACCCCAATGGCACAAACAGATAGATCAACCAAACCAAAAAGGTCAGCAAAGAAATGTAAGAACTGAACCAAACCTGTGAATAAATGGACTTAGTACATGTTTACAGTGTTGCATTCAGTAGCGTCAGAATACACCCTCTTTTCAGCTTCCCGTGTGATATTCTCTAAAACAGCTCATAGAACATTCTGAAGTAAATGAAAAAAATTCAAATTATCCCATGTATATTATCAGAACATAGTGCAGTGAAATTGGAAACTAATGGCAAAAAACCCCGCAAAAATTCCATATAAACATGGAGATTAAATAATACCCTCCTGATCAAGCAATGGGTCACAGATGAAATTAAAGACAAAATTAAACAGCATCTATAATTAAACAAAAATGCAGATACAACATTCCAGAACCTGTGGGACACAATGAAAGCAATCCTAAGAAGGAAATTCATAGTGATGAATTCTCACATCAAGAAAACAGAATCAACACAAATAAACAACCTAATGTTGCACTTCAAGCTTCAAGAAAAAGAAGACCAAGTCAAGCTTAAAGCCCACAAATTGGAGGAAATTATAAAGATTGAAGAAGAAATTAATGCAATGGAGACTAAGTAAATAATATAAAAAATTAATGAATTGAAGAATTGGTTATTTTAAAGAATAGACAAAATTGGTAAATCCTTAGCCAATTTTATCAAAAAAGAAAAGAAAATATTCAAATTCATACAATCAAGAATGTTATGTGAAAAATCATTATAGATCTTGTGGAAATTCAGAAGAGCATCAATGCCTACTTTAAAAATATTTATTCTCATAGTATGGAAATCACAGAAGAAATAGACACATTCCTAGACAAGTATGAATCACCAAATCTGGATCAAGGAGATATAAAAATTCTTAAGCCAATATCAGTCAATGAAACTTCAAATGTAGTTAAAAATTTACCAACAATTTAAAGCCTATGTGCTGATGGATTTATTTCTGAATTCTATCAGAAATTTAGAGAAGATTTAATAACAATGCTCCTCAAAATCCTTAGTGAATTTGAAAGAGAAGCAATACTCCCTAACTCATTCCGGAGGGTATTACCCTGATACCAAAACTTGAGAGAAGCCCAGTGACAAAAGAAAACTACAGGCCAATATCCCTAATAAACAAAGCTGCAAAAATCTTAACATCCTAATGATAAGATATTAGCAGGCAGAACACAGCAAAACATCAAGATTATATATTATGACCAAGTAGGATTCATTCCAGGAATGCGGGGTTGGTTCAATATGTGTAAATAAATAAATGTAATATGCCATACCATTCAAGGCAAAGACAAAAATCACATCATCATCATCTCAATAGATGCAGAAAGATCTTTTGCAAAAGTCCAACACTCATTTATGATAAAAAGCATAGAGAAAATTGGGATAGATGGTCTTTACATCATTCTTATAAAAGCTATCTATGTTCAACCAACAGCTAACATCATACTAAATCAACAAAAACTGAAATCTTTCATTCTAAAAGCAGGAACAAGAGAAGGATTTCTACCATCAGCACTCTAAGGCAACATAGTTCTGGAAACACCAACCCAGAGCAATTAGATAAGAGAGAGAGAGAGAGAGAGAGAGAGAGAGAGAGAGAGAGAGAGAGAGAGAAATAGACAGAGAGAGAGACTGAGATAGACAGACAGAGAGAGACAGACAGAGAGAGACAAAGAGGCAGAGAGAGAGACAAATGGATAAGGGTAAAAAAGGAAGAAGTTAAATTATCATTCTTTGCAGATGATGTGATACTTTATATAGGAGGCCTAAAAACCTCCACCAAAAGACTTCTAGACTTAACCAAATTCAGTAGCATAGCTGGATACAAAATCAACACTTAAAAATAAAGAGCATTCCTGTACACAGACTACAAACTCACTGAGAGAGACATAGTGGAACCATACCCTTCACAATAGCATCCAAAAAATTAAGTACTTAGGAATCAATCTAACAAAGAAAGTAAAAGATATATGCATTGAAAATTAAAGTACTGTCAATAAAGAGATCAAAGAGGATATCAGAAAATGGAAAGATATCCTTTGCTCAAGGATAGAAGAATAACCATATTGAAAATGGCCATACTCCCCAAATTGTAATGCAGATTTAATTCAATTCATACAAGAATACTACTAGCAGACCTAAAAGAACTAGAGAAAATATTCCTGCATTTGGAACCAGAAGACAGCTAGAAGAACAAAGGCAATCCTAGGTTAAATAAAAGGCAAGGGAGGAGGTCCTGAGTTTAATTTATAGTGCAAAGCTACTGGGATAAAATCAACATGGTACTGGCAAAGTGACAGATTGAGTATCAGTAGAACAGGTTAGAAGAGCAGACCTAAAAGAACTAGAGAAAACATTCCTGCATTTGGAACCAGAAGAAAGCTAGAAGAACAAAGGCAATCCTAGGTTAAATAAAAGGCAAGGGAGGAGGTCCTGAGTTTAATTTATAGTGCAAAGCTACTGGGATAAAATCAACATGGTACTGGCAAAGTGACAGATTGAGTATCAGTAGAACAGGTTAGAAGATGCAGATGCAACTACAAACCCATTTACACATCATGTCTTTGACAAAGGTACCAAGTATGTTCACTGAAAGAAAGATAGCCTCTTTAATAAATGGTGTTGGAAAAACTGACTGTCTACATGCCAAAGACTAAAGCTAGATCTGTGTATATCACCATATACTAAACTAAATTCAAGATGAATCAAAGATCTAAATATTAAATTAGAAACAGTAAGTCTATTGGAAGAGAAAAAATGTAGAAATCTTGAAGACATAGGTGTAAGTAGGGCTCAAGAACAAAGTCCAGACTCCATAGGATATACTTCAAAGAATCAACATCTGAGATCTCATCTTCTTGAAAATCTTTTTTTTTTTTTTTATAGCAAGAGAAATCACTAACAAAGTGAAAAGACAACACGAGTGGGAAAAAAATCTAGCCAATTGTCCCTCAGATGAAGAACTTCTAACTAGAGCATATAAAAATTGAAAAAAGTCAGATGAACAAATTCAAAGACCCACTCTAAGAATGAGAATCTGAGATGAATACACACTTCTCAGATGAAGAAATATGAATGGAAAATCAATATGTGAAAAAATCAACATCACTGGTAATTTGAGAGATGCAAATTAAAACAACACAGATTTCATCTCACCCCAGAAAGAGTGGCTGTCATCAAGAAATCAAACAATGACAGGCACCGGAGGAGTTGTGTGGAAAAGGAACCCTTTTTCACAGTTGCTGGGAGTGTACACTGCACAACAACTGTGGAACTCAGTATAGAGATTTCTCAAAAAACTAGGATTAGAGGTCCCATTCCTCCAAGGTATTCCCCTTCTGGGTATCTTTCCACAAGAATTACAAACATTACACCACAGCTATGTATGTGCACCCATGTTTATAGCAGCAGAATTTATATTAGCTTAATTTTGGAAACAACCCAAATGCCCATCAGCTGAGAAAAGGATAAAAAATGTGGTGTTTTTATACAATGGAGTATTACCCAGCCATAAAGAAGGATAAACTTGAAGCTGTTTTGTAGGTAAATAGATGTAAATTGAGGCCATACTCATAAGTGAAATAAATCAGACTCACTTGTGTAAACACCATATTATCTCCCTGGTGTGAGAAACTGAAAAAGTGAATAAATTTTAAATTGTACAATAGATATTGTAAAATGAGAAAAACTTGTTCAGAAGAATAAAGGAACTAGAATGGGCAAAAGGTGAAAGGACAGTATAGAAAAGGGAAAAAGTGCAAGTCAGTTATACTATTAGTGTTTCTTAGTTCATTCAGAAGGAAGGTTTGCACTAATTTTTATTGGAGAAATTTTTATACCCATGTCTTATACCCTGAACAAATGGTTAAAAGACAACAGCATGTATTGTATTAACTATTGTTATTCTCCTATGAACAAGCATCACATTATTTTGTGTTTTTTTGTTTTGTTTTGTTTTGTTTTGTTTTTTTGCGGTACTGGGGATCGAACTCAGGACCCTGCACTTGCTAGGCAGGCGCTTATTCCACTGAGCTATATCCCCAGCCCCCATCACATTATTTTCTTATGAAATTTTGCTTTTCCTTTTCTCTATAAAAATAATACTGCTTGAAATCATCTGCGACATCTAACAAAAGATATAATACCCAAGGACACAGAAAAATTGCTGTGGGTTTTAATGTGTGTAAGGCAATAGTGAATGTGACATGTAGTGATAATTCTGTTTTACAAACTGACTCAACATCTAGATCTTAAACTACTTATACATTTAAGCCTAAAGCAATGTTTTTAAACAACAGAAGTAGTTGTATGCTGGATGCCACTCTAGCTATATAGCAGAGTTTATCACATGGCAGTTGCATCTCTTTGTATGTTGAAATAATTGCTGCTATCATAAAGACATGTCTTGAGATTAAGGGGAAAACAGTTTATATATCTTTTGGATTTGTTTTTAAAATAAAAAGTTATCTAAAATATTGTAATTAAGTGAAGGACTAGGACTGCCTAACTCATCTAACTAGAATCCACGTTACAAACTGGGAGCAGCAATAAGCCCCGTCGGCTCCCCTGGGTTAATTTTCTCTGCTCTTTTCCAAAACTCATCTTTAGATGCTCTCTCATTTTCTCTTTTCCTTTTCTCTTTTATTTTAAAGATAATAAAAATGATACAGAATTTCAAAAAAGATGATAGGAAATTAAGAATGGTTGTTATTGTGCCTAGTGGTATCTTCAAAGTAGTTGCTCAGATAACCAGATACAGCACGTAAGATTGATCAAACAAGATAAACCTCAAGTACACCTTTCAATGAAATATATATATATATATATATATATCTCCTTTTCTTCTTTCCCCCATCCCAGTTGCAGTTGTTCTTTCTTTTTGGCAGTTTCTTTTCCTTGCAAAATATCTGTTTTACCTTTTGTATCTTATTTACCCTTTCAGTTTCTTATACTAGGGAGTCAACACAGTGCTCCAGAAGTGAGTCTGATTTATTTCACTTACGAGTATGCTCTCTAATTGCATCCAGCAGCAAAAGCTTTTGCATATGTGAATATTTGTATTTCCCTCAGCTTTTGCTCACCAAAGAACATATCTCTGCAGAATTAACCTAGAAGGGCATTTCTCAGGCTGCATTCTGTAAAATTCCATTTTTGAGGGGAAAGGGAGTCTTTGATCAGTAGTCTAGGGAATATTGTTAGAGAAACTCCTTCATTGTTGAACATTTTATGAGCTTTAAAATGTACCGTGCATTGTCTGTCTATCCCCAGAAGGGAAATAGAGAATGAAATATTTCCAAATTGAATGAAAAAATATTTTTTACACACTAAAACACCTTGTGGGAATAGTGTTCTGTTAAGAACACTTAGAAAAAATCTCATCTATATCAACAAGTGTGAAACTAAAGCAATAACAATCTGTTAGTTGAAAAACTGAATTCAAAAGTTGACTTCTTTGTTGAAAATAATCAAATAATAAACTTATGATTATATACTGATATGTTTAAAGCCAACTCAGTGCTATAAACAACTTTCCTTTCCCTATTCTGAATTTTTATATTAAAAACCCTAATTTCCAATGATATGATGGGATTTACTTATGTGCTCAGTCTTGTAAGACACACATCTGTATCCTGAAAGAATGTAGTCACAAAGGGATAATAGTCACAACAAGCATACTTCAACTGTACCTCGGTTTCTAATCATTGCTCTAAATAAACACAGGAGTGTTGGAGAGACAGCTCAAGTCCAGTGTAAGCACATTATAGTTCCAGAATATTTCTCTGTGCTAAAAGTATACAATGAGAAAAAATTATCCTGCCTAAATGTCTCAAGAACCACTGTTACAAATCCCCCTCTGACCAATCTCAAACACAAAATCTTCCAAATTAATAATGACAAGATTTTATGGCTAATTTTATACAACAACTAGAACAGACCACAGGATAATCAGGCACTTGGTGAAATACTAGTGCAGGAGGAAAAGATTGTAAGTCAATTGTCAGACTGTTTTATTTTGTGTTTTGTTTTTGTGAACGATAGGGACATTTACTTTTTAGACTGAATAAAGTAGATTGCTTCTCCTTCTTAACAAGTGGGCCTCATCCAATCAGTGGCAGATCTGCACAGAGCAAAATGCAGAGCACCACGAGGTAGAAACAGCACCTTGGACAGACTGCTTGCGCTGGACTTTTTTATTTCTGTTCTTCAGAGGTGACTCTCTTGTTTTTGGATCGTTTAGCTTCTAAAACAGATTTTACACGACTTGTTCTGATTTTCAGGCTTTAGAAATCTGAATACACAGAAGCAATAAAAATCACAGAAACAAATGCAGGAAAAATAAAAGCTCTGTTTTGATAGAATAATAACTGATAATTATAAAGAATAAAAATGTAAAAGGATGGATTTACAGAAATCAGTATTCCATCCCTATCATCGTAAGAAGTTTGGGTAAGGGTGATATTACACATCGTGGTTTTGTTATTCCCTATGGCTTAATTCATTGTATGTGAAACTATGAACAGTAGTTTGTTATGAAGTTGACTCAAATATACAGTATACTTTTACAGAAAAAAATCTACTAAGTGTTTAAGTGAAAAGCAGATGGTTTCTTTTCCTCCAGATATTCAGAATTGAACAGTGTTATTTTGAATTCCCAGAAACATTTCAACTGATTATTAAATAAAAAGCTTATTCTCTATTGCTCTATCTAATCTTTAGTCATTAACTGTTTCTTGATGAATTCTGATATGCCATATGCTCTATTCTAATTTTCACTTTTATATAACTTCAGCAAACTGTAGGTAGGTTCAAAAGAATAAAACAGTGTAAAATATCGCATAAAATTCACTATTGGATCTACACTTTCCACGATCTTTGCATTGTTGTACTTGCATATGCACAGTGCACTGTCAGCCATCCCATGCACCATACTTTACATTAATTTTAATTTTGTAAAAACTAGTAGATGGAATAGACTCGATTCTAAAGCTCATCAGAAAATTCAGGCATCTTACAAGGAAGCTTGTTAAATAGCAGTTTTCTGAACTTACCAACTACTCTCAAGTTCAAAGAATCAAAATAACTTTGGTCTATTCTTTTTAATAAAAGAATCAAAATAACTTTTATATTCTAGCATAATTCATAATGTTTAGTGACTCTGTCTTCAAGAAAACCAATAGAATTGTAATTCAACAATTAAGAGGCTGTTTTATTCTCTTTCATATCTCTTCTTTTCTACTCAGTATAGAAAGGTTTATGTATAAATTATATTACCAAAGATAATTTTAGCTAGAGATGAAAAACTAACCATTAGGTTAGTAGCTAAATTTATTTCAATTTTAGAAATATATACCCCATAAACATATGTGTATATGTGTGTGTGATACTCACATATTAGTGTAGTCAGCCTTCGTGATATAATAACATCTGCTTCATCACTACTTAAAATATCTAATTTTGGGATGATGCAGACAGAAACTACAAGTTTTATAAAGTAAATTTAGAAATTGAACCCCCCCCTCACTAATGACCAATCAGTCAAAATTAAAATTTCTAGATGATTCCTTGATTTTTCAAGTTTACTTTTATTCTCTGAAATAGAGAGATAAAACATCAATGCTTTTGAAAGTAAAATCTTTATAATTAGAAAATATGGCATAAAATCTCCTACCTAGATAACTTCATTTCCTTCTACAGGACTACGATAAATATTATGTCTATAATTGTCAGAACTTAGCATTATGATTTATTTTGTTGTTATTGGGTTTTCTGTTTGTTTGTTTGTTTGTACATGCCAGGCAGGTGCTTGTTCCACTGAGCTATATCCCCAGCCCAGCACTATAGTTTAAAAAACCTATTTGGTTCATGAATTTAAAAAAACTGATTTGAGATGAAAATGAAAACCTTTTCTATTATTATTTCTCTTTCTCAGTATTTCTGTCTCTGTCTCTTTCTTTTTTTCTCTCTAAATAATGTGTAGATTTTATACATATATGAGCTAGACATTAATTTAACCCTTTAAAAACAGATCAAGAAATTCTTCTCATGATTTTATAATTATACAAAATATTTTATAAGTTTAAGTTTTCAAATTCGTAATTATGCACCTTAGAAATGTCATAAGTAAAAATTATTCATCAAAGCTTGACACCGTAATAAAAGAACAAAGTAATCTGATTTGAAATGGCCCCAAAGTATATGTATAAACATTATCATAAAGTGTCACTTGTGTGCTATTAAAAATGCTTTCTATATTACTAAAAGCTCAAAAAATCATGTGAAAGACAATCAGCTTTCTAAAGAACATAAAATACGAGGTATCTTTTTAATTAGTATTTAATATTTTTAATTTTTATTTTTATTGGTACATATTTGCAGTACAAAATGATCACATTCTTTTTGGGCAGCTGGAACAGGTACTTAACACGCAGCAATTCTTTTCTCCCCTGCTTCCCTTTTCTCCTCTTTCCGGCCCGCCTTCCTCCATCTCTTGGGCTCCTTCCCCTTTGTAACAAATTACCACGGGACAATTATTTTGTTGGCACCGGGTATCAAACTCGGACGTTGTACTTGCACTTCTGCTATATCCCCGGCCCCAACACGGGCTAATTTTAAATATTGCTACTATAAAAGGAGGGTTTGTCTTAGCTTTTTCTTTAATCTATAAAATCACAATTCTGAGATTACTTGAACTAAATCCTGCAAAGGGAAAATTATGAAATTTGATTAATTTGAATTTCTATATAGAATGACCTACCTAATATATAAAGCTTTGAAATGGAAGTTTTTTCCATATACGAAAGTTTGAATGAACGATGTATGATGGTGTTCTACCCCATATATTGACTTACGAAGAACACTAGATGGCGCTTCATCTGAAGGTGACCTTTGAACCAAAACTCAAGAGGAAGCGCTCATGAAACTATCAAAAGTAAATCCCTACGGGAAGAGGGAACGTATGGACAAAACGTGGCCTAGAGTACGCGTGGACCGTTGAAAATAGCTGCCCAAAACCCGATGCGAGAGCAGCAGAGCAAGGAGAGAGAAATACCACAGGTCTGCCTTGGTAGTGAGGGTCCCTTCACAAAACTTTATAGGCCACTTTAAGAATTTTAAATTTTGACCTAAGAGATTTAGGAAGACATTAAAATCTTTCCATCAGAGGGCTTGAATAATGTGGTTTACATATACTCAGAAAGATCTCTCTAAAGGCGATATGGAGAATTTAGGAGGCCACCAAGAGTCCATCCCATCCAGGCACGTTAGACTGGGGGCTTATTACCATGGCGAGGACTTCTAAAGTGCTGAGATACAGACAAAATCCTGAAGTGCTTTTCAATAGAACAAACAAGATTGATCAGATGAGACGTCTGTATTAAGGATAGGAATCACCCACTTCTCCAACTTGTTTAAGCTGAGCTACCAAAGTATGAAATTTTCTAGAATTAAATTAGAGAAAACTGAAGGACAATTGTATCAGGGAGAAGGAAATCAAGGTTCCGGGGAAGGTTTTAGATGTCCTTTGCACCACCAGGTAAAGCTGCTAAATTGACAGCTGGAGTTCACAGGAGAGGAAGGAAGGACTAGATGAAACCACTTATCAGGAAAGTGAAGTAATATGTAAAATAATCTAAGGACATATATCCAAGTATAAATTCATGTACTCTGAAAATGTACTAGCAGATTTTAGTTCTTTCAGCAGTTTCATCAGGACCTATAATTGCAACGACTGAAAATAAAGACATTGCTTTGAAAGAAAAATAAAACAATAGATGGTTGTTTTCAATTTTTATGAACTGCATTCATTTTATTGTTTAGAAAGAAATGGGAAATATTTAAGCTTCTGTGTACTGATTAAAGAACTGTGTGTGATTTTCTTCCCGGCAATTTCTAAGCCTGTGCCTGGCAGATCTTATAGCAGAGTGCAGCCAGCACACTGGAACCTCTGAGGAAAGTCTGCTTCGGGCAGTCCCCATCCTTGTCATATCACGTTCTTACACTCAGAGCCTCCATTCTTATGCTCTCTGCAATTTGGACAGAGTTCTACTCACGTGTCTCTTAGAACTACGCTTACAACTGTCCTAGTCTATTTTTGCTGCTGTAGCAAAGTACCAAGAATGAATGATTCACAAACAGATTTGCATATTGTTCTGGAGGCTGAGAAGTCCCCAATACCAAGATGCTGCCATTAATGAAGGCCTTCCTTCTGTGTGATGACATGGTGAGAGGTACCAGTGACAGCAAGCGCACAAACCCATGTGTCTTCCCTTTACTTAAACTGCTATTAAGCTCATCCTAAGCCTCTATCCTATGAAGCCATGGAACCCTAATTTCACTTGAAGGTCTCACCTCCAAATATCAGGAGCATATCAATATTAGGATTAACTTTGCAAAGCAAGCCATAGTGGGGACATATTCAAGAATTCCTGGAAAATATTTTCCCACACTCTTAGTTTAACCTCACACTTCTCCACTGTAAATTTTTTAAAGTCTTAGCTCTTTCATTACTGCTTTTCATAATCAATGATTCCACCACCTGAGAGTTCAGCTCTTTCTCCTAGTTCAGTTCAGCTCCTGACAATCTAAATTATCCTTTTACATATTCATCAGAAAAACTTTAATATCTTTTCACCAAGCTTGTGTAACTTTAATTTTTATGGATGTATTGTCTTACATTTGACATTAATTACAATTTTCTTAACTTATTTTAATATTCAAGCATGCAAATAATATGCAAAATCTTCTAAATACTTTTTGTAGACCAAACCATGTTTTTTGTATGAATACATTCATATCTCCCACTAAATCTTTGATGAACAAATAAATGAAGAAATGAATGTAGGAATGAACAAATCATATTGTATTCACTGTCTTTTTTTCTGCTTACCTGTCTAACAACATTGCCAAACAATTATCCCTCAATGAATTAATTGTGCTGTGGTGTGAGTGTGACCCCCCAAAAGCAGGTATTGGAAACCTAATCTGTAAAAATATAAAAGGGTGAGTTCAGGCTCTTTTTCTCTCTGCCTCTGCATCTGTCTCTGATTCCCCCTCCCTCCTCCCTCTTTTCCCCGACTGTGGACCACACAGAGAGAAAAACCGTGTGGAAGCTGTCCTTTAACCTTAGTCTTCCTAATCTCCCCAACAATGAGCTCATAAATCCTGCTCACTATAAATCGTCTGGGATTGGGTGTTCTTTTACAGCAGCAAAATAAGCAAACTAAAACACTTGGTGTCATAACTACAAAGTATGTGAATGTAATTCTAAATTAGCAATTTCACTGAACCTATTTTTACTGCTTGTTCAATATTAAAATGAGTAAAATGAGCTTAATACACATTACAAACTGCATTTTAATATATAACATGCCCTAACTTTATTTGAGAGATGTAATACTGAAGTTCTGTAAATAACAACTCTATTTGAATCTAGACATATAGAAAAATGTTATTTATAGGTTTTGATGACAAGAAAAATCTGTTTAAGGTTGCTTACCTTTAAGTCAGTACTTTATGATTTTTTTATTGTTGCTCAAATATTGTTTATAATTATATTTTAATATTGTCATCAGGGTTCAGAGAACCAAAATGTTTCAGACATGACAAATACAGTTCACTGAAGTTTATGTGAAATTAAATTAAATGAGAATAGGCATCAAATGCAGGTTGTGTTTTATCCTCTGAAACTTGCTAACTGATGATTTTTGTTAAAGTACCTAAGAGTGTATCAATTTTAATTTATTCAATCTATAAAATTAATGTAGTCATATAGTTATTATGGATATCAATTAACTGGTGAAGGTAAAACAATCGTATATTATCATGCCTTGCCCTATTCTGCAGCATTAGTTTTGTTATAGTGTTGAATCTGTTACTGTATCAGTGGAATCTGGGGAAGTGAGCCCTTCACAGCAGGTACACATGCCGTACCCTTACACTCTCACTTGGCAGGGCCTTTGGTGTCCCTCTTCCTATGAAGTTTAATGACTTCAGATATCCATTGTTTTGTGGTCTCCAACCAAGTAGTCTCTGACTCTTTCCTCATGTCACATAGTTCTAGATCCATGATGGTGAGTAAGCTTTTTAGAACTTCCAGTGATAACAAATAACCCACTGTTGTGTATATAGATTTGCTACACTTAGATTATCTGACTAGTCAGAAGGAAAGCTCATTAATCAAAGTGGGATGATATAGCAGGAAAATCCTTGAAATTAAACCTGAAAAATATTAAATCTTTGGTCTTTGTATGTTATTTTACTTTCAGAAAAGAATTAGCTTCTATTTCCTTAACTGCGCAATGAGCCTAGTGATACATTTTGCCTATGTCTTAGTGTTATGAAGACCACGCGAAATAATGCCACATTTCCACAAATGCCTTCCAAACAGTAAGGCAGACAAAAGGAAAGTGGGTACTATAGCAGAAATAAACTCATCCAAGTCCACTGACGGAAGCCTGTGAAGGCTTCCTGGAAACCTAGCCCCATTATGAAGAAGTGTCTGCGTGCTTAACAGAGCCCTTCCAGAGACAAGGTCTTCTGTTTGTTGATCAATCCAAAAGAATGACAAAGAAATAAGGGTGGGGAAAGTGATATCTGTAGCTGGGGAAAGGCCTTGATTATCACTCACTGAGAAACTACGATAGTATAGACATAAAGTTATTCAGCTATAGTATTATCTCCAATTTTCATTTAAAGAGCAAGCAAAATGTAGAGAGTAATAATAGTCATAAATTATGTTTATCATGTATTTCCAGTTCTCAAGAGCTAATAATTTTACCACAGGTAAAGGCAGATGGAATATGCGAATGGTGTGTACTCTGTCGATGTGCTCCTGCAGTACTGAAATAAACGTGGCTCCAAGGCAGTGGACATGCCCAAAGCTCGGGCATTTGCTGTCTTATATACCATGGTTATCCTTAATAGGACAAAGTTTCCATTTATTTGAAATGAGACTACTGATTCTAGATCAAGTATGTTATTTGTCAATGTGTATGATGTTTTTACATAATAGATATCTGCCTCATATCTAATTATATATAATTCGGAAGACTTATCTATATGAATGCAACACTGGACTCATAGAGTGATTGAAGCCTGAAGATTAACTTCAGCCAATATCTGACAGCTGATTTAAAGTCCTTCTCAGGTAACAGCTTATTTAGAGAGAATCCATGACAAAGATAAAACTGTCCAGGAAGGCCTTCGGATAAAGAGAGAAGCTGAGATAAGGAAAAAGAAAATCAGATATGATATTAAAGTCATTGCCTATGAACTTGTTAAATGAAAATAACAAACACCCAGTTGAGAATGCTTTCTTACAAAAATGCACTAATTTTCACAGTAATGAGAACTAACACACCCTGGAAACTCTTCTGTGGGAAATAATGGTAACTAAGTCACACGCTACTGGCCCTTGGAAAACCTAAGTGTCAGCAGGGTTTAGAATTCATACAGTGCACATGGGATTGCTTTATAAATTTTAAAATTAGAGTCTTTGCATATTATAGACAATACACTATGACAGATAATGGCATGATGTTTTGTTGTTGTGAAAATACTTTGTGAGAGAAAATATTAAAAATAAGAATACCTGGGAGTTAAAAAAGAATAATTAGGAGGAAAATGATAACATTAATTGACTGCATATGTCATAGCATAATAAATCCTTACAAAACTTTTTATGAGGAATGCTTTAGCATTGGCTAGCTTTCTGACAAGAAAACTGATATTTAACAAGAATAATTAATAGCAGTACAGCTATTACAAGGTAGAAAATCATGTATGCCACATTTCCAATGTGGCATATTCAAATGCTTATACTCTTCTCACTGTGACATTTAAATAAAATTTTTGTGAAACAATATTCAGTAGAGTAAGATTTTATGATTGAATACTATAGTGAGACTATTGTTAATCTCAGACAATGAATTAATGATAAAGATTACTTATAATAGCTTGCTGTGAATAGAATATTTCAGTTTTTAAATTTCGTTTTGTCTTTATATTTTAAATAAAGTGTATTTAAATTATAACTTTTTGATTTATATATTATGATGAATTAGTCATCAGTTAAATATTGACTGAGTTCATTTATAAATAATTCTGAAAAGTTATTTTCTTTATAGTATATTTCTGTACAGAAATTCCTGTGAGGCAATTACATTGATAGACTTGAGCTTTAACATCTCTCCCACAGTTTTTCCTGGGTTTGTGACACGTAATCTAAATGTATCACTTTAAAATTGAATGTGAAGCTAACTAAGCTAGCATGAGCATCCCCAAATTCTTACAAAAACACCCTGCAGATGACCTAAATTTGAGCACTGATCACTCTGACTTCTTGTCTTTGTCTCATTTTTACCCATGAAAATGCGCATATTAGTGATTTATGCCAACCTTTCACTTTCATCTCAACTTTGTCTCCAACATTACTAGAGTTTAGTCATCTCCATTTTTCTATTTGTCTTTCTTTAGTCTTCTATTAACTCTGCTTTACTACATTTTGCCAACATATTTCATATCGTGTGGTTTATAGACTCATTTTGCACTTTATGTTACATGTTAATAATGCAAACAAAATTTGAGCAACTAATTTGTACCTGGCCAGCAATAAGTGCGATTCAGGTGCATAACACGTAATTTCTCCACACACTTAATCTATTCTCTTGAGGGATTATTTAATTTTGTAGGGAACATCATCCCCTTATAGTCTTTATGGTTCACTGTAAAAGAAAACAAGATAGACTCAAGTTTCCCCTCTGTGAATTGCTTGTGTTGCTGGCTTGCAAGCGTCTTATAAGCATCCTTTATTTTTCATCTGTGTACCTTTCATAATTTCAGCTGTCATTTCCATTTTGTTATATTTTATGCAGGTATGCAGGTTGTTTATTTTGTGTGCATTTATTAAGGTCTATTTTCATGCAAGGCTGTGCAAGTTTTAAGGGTAAAATGGACAAATAAATTATTCTCTTCTCATGAATATCATAATGCAACAAATAGTTCTAAAATAAGGTAGTAGTAAAATTTAAGATATAGGCTCTGGTTATGATGATTGAAGATTCTTATAGGAAAATCTGCATTAAATTTTGAAGAAGAGACTAGGAAATTTTTCACTGGGGAAGTTTTTGTCAGACCGAGATTAAAAAGAAAACTAAGATTTACTCAGTCACATTAGTCTGAGGTCCTATCACAAATCAACTGTGAACAATGATCTCCAAGATCTCAAAGACAATGCCCAAAGAGTTATTTTTAAAAGGAGAAACAATGATCAATACCAGTGAGCAGCAGAGGGATAAAACTACTAGAATCTTTTAAGAAATGTATAAAGTATCTCTCAAATTTTATTTGAGAGATCACAAGAAGAATCACTGACCCACTAAGTTCTTTTATCCATTGGCTCAAAGTGCACACAGACATTTTACACATCAGTGCTTCCGGGTTTCACCCACTCTCATGCCCCTCAGGTGGCTGCTGCCTTGTTTGGGATGAGAGTCGAATCTTAAAGTTCATGATGCAAATCACAACTTTGAGTTAAGAAACTATAATCTTGAAAAGGTAATTTAGCAGCATAGCCGCATTTTCTGGATCTAGAAATGAAGCGAGAGATGTAGCCAGAGTATACTCTGAAGTGAGCCTCAAGAGATATTGTTTCACCATTAAAGAAGCAAAATATTTAATGTTAAGGAAATGGAAATTAATCAGGCATGTTTAAGGAAACTGAAGAAGGTTGGTGATCCTAAAGAGCAGTGGCTGGAGATGAAGGTGAAGAATCAAGAGAGGTAAAAATGTATGCTCATGTTAGATGGGTATTTTTTTCTGTTATTGAAGCATTTTAAGGGCTTTGAAATGTGCCACACAAGAGATGATTAACTAAATTATGATCTTACATTTCCTGTACCTATTGTTAAATAATTCACTCAACTTGGAGATTTGATACACATATCACGAATCACATTTTGGTCAAATTTACCAACCCTGCCGCACCCCTGCTCCACTCCCAGATCTCGTTTCCAACTATATAGATTCTATCTCCATTCCTCAACGTGGCTTTTGTTTTGCTTAATTTATACTTTGAGTGTTGCATATTAACAAGACAATGAGACTTAATCTTTTGTGACTGCTTTATTCCACTTAGTACCAAGATTTCATGGCCCATTCATTTTCCTGAAGATAACTCAACTGTATTCATTATTTTGATGGATGCAGAGGCTGTTGCATTACTTAGGTATTGTGAGTTGTGCTGTTATGAACATCAGTACGCATCAACTGCTGTGGCATGGTAACTTCAGGTCTTTCAAGAAGATATCCAGAAGCAGAATAGCTAGGACAAATGGAATTTTTATTTTTAGTTTTTGAGAAATCTCTCTATTGATTTCCAAAGGGCTTGTACAAGTTTGTACTCCCACTGACAAAGGACAAGGGTTTCTTTCACTCCCAAGCTTCACTAGCATTTGTGGATTTTGAATCCTTGGTAACAGCAATTCTTATTGGAGTCAGGTGGAATCTCAATATTGTTTTCATTTGCATTTCTTTTATGGCCAATGATGCTGAATATTTCTTTCATGTGTTTATTAGCCATGTGTTCTTTTTTCTGTGATGTGTCTACTTCAATTGTGTATTTTTTGGTTGGGTCTTCCATTTCTGGTAGGCTATCTCTTCTTGAGTATACGTTATTGGAAATCAAAATAAAAAATCAAATGGCTGAAGGTACTTGAAATTATTTCTGCACACTTTATTTTATTCCGTTTATCAATATGTCTGTTTTTATGCCAGTGCCATGCTATTTTCACAATTATATCTATGTAGCAAAACTTGAAATCTGAAATTATAATGCCTCTTGCCTTGCTTTCATTGCTTAGAATTTTGTTGGATATTTTGATTTTCTTCTGGTCCCACATAAATTATAGAACTGTTTTTTATTTCTATTAAAAAGAAGCTAAGTGTTTTGGGGGAATTGTGTTAAATCAACATATCATTTAAGTTAATATTGCCATTTTGACCATATTATTTTTGGACTGGGATATAGCTCAGCAGTACAAGCACACACCTGGCAAAGACAAGTCCTGAGTTTGACTCATGGTACCTAAAAAGCAAAAAAGAAAAAACAGAGTTCCTAAGACCCTATGTCTTGGTTACTTTTCTCTCGTTGTTGAGACAAAGTTCCCAACACCCAAAATGAAGGAAGGAAAGGTTTATTTAGCTTACAGTTTGTGGGGGTTTCAGTCCATACTTGGCTGGTTCTGAGGCAGAGTGGCACATGGCAGAGGGCAAACATTCATGGCGGCAGAGCACAGCAGAAACCACAAGAGCTAAAAGGGGGAATGGCTGGTAAGCAGCCTCTTTCCCTCCCTTCCATTGTACACAGGCTGCCCCCACCCAGGGGGCAGGTAGCACTCACATCATCTCCATGCCCTCCTCTTCCTCAGTCTCAGGATGTGTACAAAGTAAGCACCCTGGCTTCCTGCTGAGTCACTCAAACCAAACCTCTAGACTCCCCAAGTTGACAGAAAGTATCAACCATGACACCTGTATTATTTCTCCCTATTCATGAACAAATGATATCTTTGCATTTTCTAATGTTCTCCTCAGTCTCCTTTCAAAGCAGTGTGGATTTTGGCAGAAAGGCTCTTCATTTCCTTGGTTAATTAATTCCAAAGTATTTGAATTTTTTCTTTGAAGCTATCATGAATGAGATTTTTAAAATTTTTTTCTCACAGGATTTATTCCTGGAGTATAAGAAAATTATTGATTTTTATGTTGACTTTGCTCCAGTTTTCACTTTGCTGAATTATTTATTAGTTCTAAGTCTTCTGATGGAATCTTTGGATGATTTATATCAAGAATTGGGTCATCTGCAAAAAGGACATTTTGACTTCTTTCTTTCCTATTCAAATCCTTTATATTGCTTTCCCTTGCAAAAATGCTGAGACTAAAGTTTTAAGTGTTAATTCAGTGGGTGTGGTGGAATGCCCTTGAGTTATTACGGAGTTTAGTGAGAGTAATTTCAGTTTTCCTCATTTTGTATGAATTGGCAACAGGCTTGTCAGAGATGGCATTTATCACTTTAAGGGGAAGACCTATGCTAATTGTTTGTTGCAAGAACTCAAGCCTTTTGTAAATTAGTCATAACTGATAAACCACTGCTGACAGATAGCTTGGGTTCTACTGTGTGGGGGAAGGAAAAAAATGAAGCTAAAACCAAGGGGTGATATCAGGAAGAAGAGAAAAAGACAGCAACAAATGGAACAAAGAGAGGAAATCAAATCTTGCTGATGTTTTTATAGGTAGCAGGCTGGTGGATAAGAAGTTGGAGAATATTTGTGGCAAAAGAGCAGGAGAAGGGAGAAAGAGGAAGGCACATGCGATTAGAGAATGAGGGAAGGAGTGAGCCGCTGGAACCTGCTAATGTCCTAACAGCTTGAATCCTCTTCAACATTTCAGAAAGGTGACCCTGAGTTGTACCTAACTCAGTTCCTCATACTGAGTTGCAGACATTTTTACCATATTTGTATAATAAAAATATGTACATTAGTATAACAGGAGTTGGCCGTGCTTCTTGGTAGCTGTGCTAACGGAATACAGGAGGCCAGCCTTGCACTCACCCACTTGGTATGACGAACAGCAAGGTGCATATTGGGGAATCAACGTATAAATGATGGCATGTATGCACGTTATGCACCATGCTATAGCCTTGTGCTTTCATGATTTTTAATTATATGTTTGCTTTTGATTTTCCTTGTACAATTAGCCCAATTCAGTACAAAATCACTTGAAACTTCACTTTTACAACTTTGGGAAGAGGTTGAAAATGAGTCATCAGGTGCGTTGGCCTCCAGTGATGACTTGGGTCATGGAAGCCTGAGGAGTCAGCAAGATCCAACAGACAGAGATGGTAGACAGCATGAAGACCTTGCTTCACATGAGGAAGAAAATGGTAATGTAAATAATATTCGACCAGTCAAAATGCTACAAAACGCTCACGTATACCTGAACTATCCAACATTAGAACTAGGTCAGGAAATCTTATTAGGTTCTTGTTGGGGTGAAAACTAGTGCGCAGAATGCCAACACTGTGATTCACTGTTGGAAATTGTTTATAATGGATGATATGCTGCAAGATATTTTGCAATACACTAGTGTCTTAGTTACTTTTCTCTTGTTGCTGAGAAAAAATACCTGACACCCAAAGTTAAAGAAGGAAAGGTTTATTTAGATCATATGTTGTAGAGGTTTTAGTCATAGTCAGCTGGCTCCAAAGCAGGGTGGAATAGAAGAGGGGCAACAGTTCTTGGTGACAGAAGACAACAAATGCAATATACATGCACACAGGCACACACACACACACACACACACACACACACACACACTATAGCTGAGACAACTGCACTACTAATTTCTATTGCTTTATTGAAAGGAATAGTTAATACTTAATTTTTTATAATCTTGCATAACTATATCTGTAAATCCAAGCTACTTTGAACAGTATGCAATATACCAATCATTGTTGATTTCCTATCATCTTGTTTTGAAATTCTGTATCATTTTTAATGTTTTTTATTTTTATTCTCTTTAAACAAAATATATTTCATAACTTACCTTACTAGTACAGAATTAAACTTTTTTCATGAAAAGTATATTTATCTTACTATCTAAACTAAAAGCCGCATAGGAGGAAATTATCATTCTGATCCCCAGAATCTAAACAATGAATGCAGATGTGATAGACATGGTGTTGAGATTTTTAGAACAATAATGACACTCAAGAGATTTGGTTTCCTTCAAAACTGCATGTGTTTTGATGACAAAAAGTTCCACCAAGAAAGAAAAACATCTGAACATTTGGTTGCTATTCACTCATTTTTTGAAAGCTTTGTTTCTGTCAAGCAGCTTACCTATTATCAGAACACATGCCTGTTGACAGCTTGCATCATTTCATGGTTGTTGAAGCTTTAAACAATATATGCCAAGGAAACCTTCCAAATATGGTATAAAGATATATGTCCTACTGGGCATGATGGCACATGTCTATAATTCCAGTGCTTGGGACACTGAGGCTGGAGGATTGTTGCAAGGTGGAGGCCAGCCTGGGCTACAAAGTGAGCTCAAGCCCAGCATGAACTGCATACTGAGACCCTGTTTCAAAAAAAGTCAAAAAGTCATATATATGTGTATATATATCTTGTATATCTTGGTAAATGCAAAGACAATTTACACCTTGAATTTAGAAATTCATCCTGGAGCTCAGCCCCCAGGTCTTTACCTACACAGGAGTAACACAGTAATAAAACCCTGGCTTTGTTGCACCTATCTCAAAAAGTAATAAATGTCACATTCAACAATTGGTTCATTAGTTACCCATTCATGTCATATTTGCTAAAAGAACACCAGTTGACCAGCATAAGAACTATTTTCAAGGATCAAGCCAAGATTCCTGAAAAAATGTTGCAAGTTCACAGTAGAGAAAAGCAAAGTACAATCTTTGCATTTCAGAAAGATGTAACATTGACTGCTATATGGCAAAAAACCACAAAACAGTGTTGATACTGTCAACATTATACAATGATGATAAGATTTATAGGGAAGCTGAATGTAGGGGTGCATCCTTGTAATTCCAGTACTTAAGAGGCTGAGGCAGGAGGATCCTGTGAGTTCAAGGTCAATCTGTGCTACATAGTGAGTTCCAGTATAGCTTGGACTATATAGCAAGATCCTCTCTCGAAAACAAATGGATAAACAAAAAAGATTGATATTGAATCCTAAACATAAATGAAACCAAAAATGATCACATTTTACAACAAAACAAAAGGCCGAGTAGATGTTGTTAACAAGTTATGCAGCAACTATGATGTCACTTAAAACATAAAGCATTGGCCAATGGTTGGGTTTTTCTCAACACTAAAGAAGTCAGGCATAAATAGCTTCATCATTTACAAAGAAAACAACAAACACGTATGTGGAAAAATTTTGTTAGCGGATTGGGACTGAAATTGATAAATCAACAATTACGGCACAGGAAGAACAGTATGTATCTGCAAAAAAAACCCCAATAAACAGAACAACAGCAACAACAACAAAAACTTCTCAAAAGAATTGTGGAGCAGACAGGTACACAAACAGATGAAACATTCCAAGAATCTCCTAAAAGAACAGGAAGACCAGCAAGTTGTCAAGTGTGTCCTACCAAATAAGACAGGGAAACAAAACGTATGTGCCATCCATGTAAGGGACACCTGTATATCACATAGGCTGTCCTCATGTGTCAAAACTACCTTAAGTATGATAATTTTTATGGTAAAGTTTTATTTGCATGTTTTGTTTCTATTTGTATCATCATTGTAGTTCACATAGGAATTTATTCCTGCTGTTATTTTGTAGATTTAGTAAGCAAGCAAACAGCTGAAGTACAAACTGTTGATGTTTGTTCTAAATACTCTGTATACATTTGACATTCTATTGATTAACGTTGCATTTTCCAGCTGAGGGAACACTGTACGATATAAATAGGAAGCGCCTAACAAAAGAGGGGCACAACAGAAGTGACAAGTGTGGCCCTGCCAAGCCAGAAAATAATGCTACCGGCAGGCGCTATTCCTTTAAGCAAGATTTGTGCATGGAACACGCTGTTGTCATGTGTGAAGACTGCCTTAGGTGTGATACTTGAAGCAAAGTTTGTTTCTGTGGTAAGAGTTTTGTTTGTGTTTTCATTGTAGTTCACATAGGAATTTATTTCTGCTGTTATTTTTTTAGATCATGTAACTAGGTGAATAGTTGATGCTGAAAATGTTGTTTATTCTAAACACTCATTATATATTACAAATTTAATATTTTATTGGTATATTTTCCTGTTAAGTGCACATTAACATAATAATAAAACTTATAAAATTTAAAATTCATCAATAGAAATACTCCCCGAAGTAAAGGTGGGTGTTATACACTCACCATAAAATGCCTTTCAAAATATTCAATTTTTTTCTCATGTACATACAATTTTCATATATACACTAGATGAAAGAAGAAAAGAAAAAAGAGGAAAGGAAAGGAAAAAGCAAAAGAGAATAACAAAATATCACAATAGGCCTGCCCAGAGCAGAAGGCCAAAAGCTTCAGGCAGTTAGAAGAATACAACGCTGCAGCATCCTTACGGCCCTGTTTACAGGGGCCTCAAATCACCGGGTGAGCGCTTCACACCCAGGGAGATTGGGCCTGCTTTCTGGTTCTGATTCTTAATGCAACCTCCTAACCTCAGAGTATCACTGGGCCAACGCAGCACCCTTTCTCCTGGGCTTCTGAGTCTGTTCCACAGCCCACTCCCGCAAGGCTGCGTCCCCGCCCCTCCTATGATCTGTTTAAGGCCTGCCTGTGAGTGAGGGGCCTGAAGAGGGCTGAGCGGTTCCTTGAGCACACTTCCTCTCTCAGGCTGTGCTCCGCTTAATCTCGGTTGCACCTCTGTGAGTGTGGCTAGTTGGAGGGTTTTCCCTTTATTTTATAGTGAACACCTCCCATTAAACTGGAAGGTGGACAGTGCAGTATGGTTGGGTCCGTAGTAGTTTCACACTGATTTCCGTATGAGTCTTCTTTTTTTTTTAACTTCAAAAAAAATTTATTTTAAAGAAGAAAAAGGAAACGAAAAAAACACGTCGTCCTCCTTTCCCTGTACAATAAACCCTGCAGTTACTGTACACTTTTTCTGTAAGGTTTTCCTGCAGCCAGCAGCATCCCCTCTGCCTAATCCCCGCTCTTGGGCTCCTCTCAGGCAGTATCTTTCCCTCTAATCCCTCACGAATCCTCACTCTCCTGCCCCCTAACTCAGAGGTGCTTTAGAACTTGCAGTACTTAGCAGTGTTGCCGCTGGGCGTGGTGGGCAGGGCTCCTCACAGGCAAGGAATATTGGGTGGTGGGAGTGGATAGGCTGTCCTGATGGAACAGCTCTTCCCCAAAACGGTGTTGAGGGTTTGGAGCTGCACCAGTGACTTTTCTCTCCAGAGTCTCAAGCGTTCATCTCTGCTGACTGCTCCAGTAACTCACTGAGCTGCGGCCTGCTTAGGGCTCAAATCCTGGTCCCTAATCAGGCCCATCTCCTTGTTTTTAGCTTTCTTTTAGGCCTGCGGGCGCTATCTCAGCCAGTGTTCAGGGCTTTCAGTTTCTCTGCTTCCTGGGTCTGTGACTAGCTCCTTCCTGGGTTCCTTTTCCCGTTGAGGAACGTGGAAGGGTCAGGAACCCATCTCCTCAACCTGACCACCTCTGCTGCACTGGCTTCTTCCCTTGGCCCATTAGATCCTCTCCTGACCTGGGGGGTAAGAGATGCCATGATCCAGGGATGGTTCGGCTTCCTTTTCTTCACCCCCTTGACACTGGACTCAGTTGGTTTGGTTTCTCCTCCAGGTTGTCCTCATCTCTGGCTTTCCTTGCTCACCCTTTCTGAATACCTGCTTGTCTTGGTACCTGATTTCCCAGGTTTCTTCAGGTGCTGCTGCCTCTAGTGGCCACGAGATTCAAATGGCTGCATTGGAGTTTTGAAAGTGCACAGCTGTCCTCTCTGCTTCTCTGCACGAATAAAATGCACTTATTCCTAGAGTGTGCTCCTAAACCACTGCTGCTCGGGCTGGTTCATAACAGGAGTCATAGGGCCACAGAAATCACTCACAGTGTTTGGGACACCATGATGAACAAAACTCCATGAGAGTTTTCTAGAATGAGGTGTTTCAGTTCCCAATCTAAGAGGAAGACCAGCATCTAGATACAGGATGATG
This sequence comes from Dinomys branickii, assembly GCA_004027595.1. NCBI lineage: Eukaryota > Metazoa > Chordata > Mammalia > Rodentia > Dinomyidae > Dinomys > Dinomys branickii. The sequence continues at coordinate 707 of PVLD010015666.1, read as the reverse complement.
CAAGACGTCTTCACCAGGTATATTTCTCAGGGTCCTACTTATAAGGATCTAACAGTTGAATTAACAATTGCCGTAACTCAAGGACTCTTCACTGACCTGGACAAATCTCTTTTGGAACGGAGCTGTAGTCCCAGAATCTTCCTACTCAGCGTTCACAGATGTTAAGACACTCATCATGGTTTAAGGATGTTCTGGTCTTCTTGAGTTCTGTTCCTTTTACCCTTCTGAGATATTATCCCGGGTAAATTTCTTGCATGTGTGCTTCCACATTAACATTTCCTTCCTATAGAAACCAACTGTCACACAAACACTTTTTCTGCACCTGACCACTGCATATATTTTATGAGGTAAGGAATTCCTTTGGAGAATGGGCTTCCAGCATATGCCTCAAAGAGATTACATTAAAACTGGATAAAATATTCCTGTAGTTAGGAATGAAATAAGAAACATGAAAATATTGGCCTTCTGACCCTGTAAGGCTTGGATTTTTACTTTTAAAAATAACTGTCTTGAGATCTGGGGAAGATGGCGACCAGGTGAGCAGCAAGGGAGCGAACCTCCTTAATAAACACCACCAGCTCGAGACAGACTTGGCGAGCGTGAATGCCGGGACCTCGGCTGGGAAGTTTAAACTGGGCGTATTTCTCTGAGATGCCGGGGGAGATGTGGTAGGGCGGACCAGGCTGCCGGGGCGAGACGTGGGAAAG
>PVLD010015665.1:0-47780 GCA_004027595.1 Dinomys branickii | reverse complement strand
CCAGTGCAAATTCCCTACTATCTTATCTATAATTTGGTATTTCCTCTAATGTTTTTGTGTTAACTAATGTGAAGATAACTATGTAATACAACATCCAGTTCTAATTCCCTACTATATTCTGTATAACTTTGTATTTTCTGTATTGTTTATGGCTTTTCTGGTTCATATGCCTCCATTCTTTTGTCTTTAAAATAAAATTAAAAAAAAAAGACTGATCAAACAATTAAGAGTTAACTGTTCCTTCCAATAAAGCAATAAAAATTAGAAGTACAATTATCCTTGCTATCTTGAGTGTGCATGTATATATATTTTCTCTTCTATCTTTCTTTTCTCCTTTCCCTCAATCCCCTTGTTTTCCTTTTAAGCAGTTTCTTTCCCTTTCACAATATCTATTGTACCTTTTAGATTTTATTTACTCTTTCAGGTTCTTATACTAGGGAGACAATACAATGTTTACACAAGTCTGATTTATTTCACTTATGAATATGGTCTCTAGTTGCATCCTTTTACATTCTGCCTCTTTATCTTTTTCTGCAGCTGTGCCCCCCCCTTCCTCAGAGAGCTCTGCATATTTACATTTGGAGCTGAGAACAAATCTAGTAAGTCGATGAGGTTAGAATAGGACTCGTGAACATTATGGGCTTACCTGAGTTCTAAACCAAGGCTGAATTAAAATTCATGCTCCATGGAAATATTTTATGAAGACTGTATTTCAAACACACAGAGTGTGATCCCAGGTCAAAGTGTGGTCTTCTCAAGTGACTGTGCAAGGAGGAGGAAAATTTTGAAAATTTCTGACATCATGGTCAACTTCTAACTTCATAGAGCCTGGAAATGCAAACATCCACTGAAAGCAGAAAAGTGTAGCTCTAAGAAAATGTACATGATGTGATTTGGCCCCTTAATTTACATTCCAAACTATAGCTTCCATTGAGAGGTGAAGAAAGTTGTTAATTCATCTGCATGAAATGCTCCCAGCCAACTCATGTATACTTGTGTACATTTGTCTCTTTAAGGCAAGAGAAATTGTTCGGAAGGAACAAATCCAAGGGATGGGTTGTGTATCACTGGAAATTGGACCAATTCAGATCGCTGTATCACTCATGGAAGGAAATGCACTAGAAAAATATTAATAAACTATCAATATGTTCTTGTCATAGAGCACTAATGACATTGCCAAAGTCAAGCCTGAGTTGCATTATTGATACCTGTGTGTCTCAGGTTATCTAAGTTCTTTTTGTCTGGTATTCTGTAAAACTGGGTACGAGTGACACCCACTTTGGGACCCTCTTGGTAATATTCTCTTCAATGTAACCTAAAGCCCACAGAAAAATACCCGGTGTAAACATGGGACCACCACTTTGCACAATGAGCAGACACTCCTGTTGAATTCTTGGTGACTTGTGCATGCAATAGCAAAATTACTGTGTGGCTTTTGTACAGTGAGTGTATATTTGGTGTCCATTGACTTGTGCTACACACAGGAGACTTATATGATGTTCTGCAAATGAGCTGTGATTATTTGCACTTACGCTGAGGTGATATTTCTTTCCTGGTATCCTTAAAAACCTTTGGCTTATTTCTGTCTTCCTGGTAAAGTTACTAATAAATTCTTCAATTCTCAGAATCCATTGATTTAAGTGTATGTAGAATTAATTTGGTAGCTCCTGTATTTTAAGCTTAAAGAAGAATATTTCATATATATTCAATTTTAGTGTCTTTGGAATTAAAATATCTCAAATATATGAAAGTTTTCAATAACAGTCCTCACTTGCTTGTGGTAAAGACAAAGCTTGTATGGGTTTTTGTTACTGCTTTTTTGACCTTCATATAACATATTATTTATAAGAATTTTTATAAATATTTTGACATTATTTCATCAGCTATAATCACGTTGATATTATCTCTCTCTATATATATATTTTTTTTCTGTTACTAGAAAACTGAAGAACATTTCAAACCTATTACAGTATTTTCCAAAATTTTCACACCATTGCTCTCATAAATAGTAATATTTACTGATAGATTTGACTGAAATTTAATCTGGAAGCATTTACAAGAAGCCTGCTGATATGATTCATCATGTTCTTTACACTACACAGTTATAAGAAAAAAAAAACCTGAATTTATATAAAGCTGTAAAATATTCTTATTTTAAAGGAAAAATTGTAGCACGCTCTGTAAGCAAAATGTTGAACTATACTTTATTTGTAAAATTATTATGCATAATCAAGTATTTAAAAATAATCTCAATACTTTATTTTGTTACCAAAAATGATAAATTACACCCACAGACACACATGCACCAACACAAATACACATACATGGTTCTACCACTCATAATTAATCCAAGTAGCCTTAATTTCATTTATTTTAATTTTTTCACATTGTAATTAAATTTTTATATCTAGTATTTCATTTTCAAGAAACAATGTTTTGTTAAAATTTCTTGCGAAGTTGTATTTAAAAATCAGCTGGAATTCTCCATCTCAAACTTGAAAGATTTTTTTAATGGTCCACATTTTTGTGCTGGTTTGTTTACTTGAAAGTCTGTGGTCTAAAGTTAGATTCTCAAGCCTTCTAAACCCAGGCACTTCATAAAGATCCAGTATCCTATGTTCATGGGCCTGCAAACTCAGTTCCTCTGCTTTCCATCAGTGTAACAAGCACCGGGGAGAAATTCTGTTGTAGAAAGGACAGGTTTAGTTTGGCTCAGAGTTCTGAAGTTGGGTTTCAGGATTATCTGACCTGTTTTTGGTCCTGTGTGAGCATGGCCGGAAGTGTGGCACAGCGATGCTTATCATCTCTTGACCTCATAAGTCAAAGCAGAAATGAGACGGAGAAGCCAGAGTTGCACTCTTCCCTTCCGGGACACACAGGGACCTTACTCTGGGCTCCATCTGTTAGAAGCTCTACCAGCTCCCACAGCAACATACTACAGTGCCAATTCTTATTGTAAAGGCCTTTGGGAAAGACTTTAGGCCCAAACCATAATATAACAACTTTCATTATGCTCATTTATGAATTGAAAATGTTACTGAGCAATGGTTTTTCCTCAGCACTGGAGATTGATCCCAGGAAATTTGCTCTGAGCTGCGTCCTGAGATCCTTTTATATTTTTATTTTTACTTGGAGTAGAGTCTTACCAAATTGCTAGTTGCCCAGTCTTGTCTTGACCTGGTGGTCTGTATGCCTCAGTCTCCCAGAGTACTGCGATTAGACACATGTGCCACCGGGCCTGACCTAAGTGATATATATATATATATATATATATATATATTTTTTTTTTTTTTTTTTTTTTTTTTTTTTTTTTTTTTTTTTTTTTTTTTTTTTTTTTTTTTTTTTTTTTTTTTTTTTGCGGTACTGGGGATCGAACTCAGGACCCTGCGCCTGTTAGGCAAGCACTTATTCCACTGAGCTATATCCCCAGCCCTAAGTGATATATTTTTAAAGTCATCAGCTTTCCTTCAAGGGGTCAGAAGCAGAGAGCCTTCAAATCTAAAAATGGGAGTGTTTCTCAAATTGTAGAACATGTAGATGCTTTGATTCTTTTTGTTTAAGACCTATTTACTGACATACAATGGATGCATAAACATTGCATATGCTTAATGTGTGCAGTTGCAGGTGTTTGGATACATGCATGCATCTGTGGACCTATCAATGTAATTCTCAAGCAATAAAGATATATTTTACCTCCAAAATTTTCCTTGTGTACCTTTGTTGTCTCAAGAACTTACTCACCCTTCATGCCATTTAAAACTGCTCCCAATTTTCTCCTGCCCCCAGATCCTTATAATCCTTATTCTTTCCCTGCTCCCATGAATTTGATCACAGTAGGCAGCTCTTGGAAGTGGAAACCTGCAGCAGCTCTTACATTGGACTAGGCTATTGCCCTCAGTCTTACATTCTCCAGGTTCATGAGTGTTGATGAACCGTGAAAGTGCTAACAGCATAGTATTTTATTCAGATATCTACACATACACATAGATCTGAATGTATAATATATAAATTTATAGGTAAATATACACTGGCATATACACAATGGGTATTTATATAGAATAATTAAAATCAGAATCCTATAAAGATATCTGCTCCCCCATGTTTGTTAAGGGATCATCGCAACAGTTAAAATGTGCCAACAGCCTAAATGTCCACCGATTTACGGCGGGTAGAATGCATAAACTTGAAAACGTTCAAGTTTTCAAGCCTACGCTGCACAGCCCATGCTGCTGTAGGAAACAGCTGAACGCTTTTACTGAGCTCATTTCTTACATCCAGGCTGTGGAGAAGCAAGACTAGCAATGTTGACCTTATGGAGTCATCAGTCTGGCATTTATTTAATTATTTACGTCTACCAGACGATGTTTGCATAGGAGAGCTTGTCGGGAAGACAGCTCATCTGCTTCTTTAGTTTGCTCGGGCGTGCAATTCAGTGTACGTAAGGACTGATAGGGGTGATCTAGCAATATGAGTGGAAGCTTTTTAAATTGCATAGTCTTTTGGATTTGCATTGCTTCTACGATCTCCATTTTGTTACGTCCTGTTATGACTTTTTTCACTGAGGAAACATTTTATGTTTCAAATTTTTATTACGTTTACAGTCTGTAATGCTTACATGCCTCCCGGGGAGTTGGAACAAGTACATAAATAACATTCCTTTGTTTCTTTTCGTTTGTACTGGAACTTGAACTCAGGACCCGGTGATTGCCAGGCAGGCAGGCACTTGCCCTCTAAGCTATATTCCAGGAACTTAACTCCTCCCTCCTCCAACCCTCTGCGTCTGCCTTGCTCCTTCCTCTGTGGATTGGCTCCCTTTCCTTTCACAGACAAATATCTCTTTCTTATATATGTTTTTATTTCTTTGCTAAATTGTCAGGTTACACAATGTTGAGAATTTCTAGTAGATGGAAAATAAGCAATTTTACAACTGTATATGGCATTTTAGAGTTAGTTATTGATTACAGAGTTTTGGAAACAACTTCTTGACCTTAGCCTGCAAAAGATAACAGATTTCAGGAAGCCCTAGTGTTTTTCAACTCGTGTTTTAAAAATATGTTAAAATAAGTTATTTATTTTTGGTCTGGTGCTCCTGTTCTGTCTGGAACCATTGCAGTATTTCATAAGTTGGTCATCTAGACAAAATTAATAGTTTAACAGATAACAATGTACAGAGGAAAAAGAATCAAATCTGAGATCACCCTATATCAGAACTACTACTGTCAGAGCTACTACTGTATCATAGGATAGGAAATATTTTGTGCTAATTTAATTCACCAAGTACCATTTTACAATTACGTCGATGGTACAGTTGTATACTATTTAAAATTTTTGAAAAATAATTTATAAACACTACTTTATAAATTAGTTTGAAACATTTTAAAATGCAGTAGTGCCTCAATTTACAAAATTTTCATTTTATAATATGGGTAAAGATGGCCATGATCATGTTTGTTACCAGTGTAGAGTTTGCAAATGGAAACAAAATTTTGCAGAACACATTTCTTTGTGAATTGAATTGTTTGCAAACAAAAGCAATGCTAAACTGAAGAATTACTGTATTTATTTTTAACAATGAGTGTTAATTGGTATTTCATTAAAACAAATAATAATTATTCATAATGTCATCACAAGCATGAATTTAATCAAATGTTAATGCCAAAGCCCCAAATGAATTATCTATTTGTATAAAATTATGCCTTAGGTAGAAATATCCAATATCAAATGCTGTTGCAAATATTGCTAATGAAGGCATGAATACATATTCATTTTCTACAAAGATATTGTAAAAAATTAGAACAAGCTTACCCAAAAGAAACTCAAGAGAACTTACAAATATAAAAAAATGGAAAAAGCTGTTTTCTATATTTATCTGAAGCAATAATTGTATTTTTGAAGTCAGTTTGGCAATAAATGTTTGTAGTACGTAGTATTTACATTCCTTGTGTGCAGTTGCGCTCCTAGAGAAAGCCTAAATTGATCTCTGTGAGCCTGCACAGAAAGTTTTCTAGCTGCTGGTGCCACTCACTAAATGTTATGCCCAAATGAAGTATTACTAAGTGTAGTCTCTGTACAGAGGAAACTGTAGGAACAGTGTCTAAATGTCCTTATGAATGTTACACCAGTTTGCGTGGCTGTTAAAATGACTTGGTTGTTACACCAAAATGCATGGTTGTTGAAATGTGTTCTTGCTATCAAAATTTATGAACAGTGATATTTCTATATTTATGGCTCATCTAAATGTCATATTGTATCTGGTATAGTATTTATCACTTTACCTATGTACAAAGTAGCATAAAAGGGAAAAAAGATGACTCTTCATAGAGGATCCTTTAAATATCCTGCAGATGCACCACCAGGTTCTTCTAGGAGCCCTGGGGACGCCTAGACCCTGGACCATGAACAAGTGAGGCAAATGCTCTGCCACAGTGCTATCTCCACAGCCTCCAGCATGCTTGACTAGAGTGTCAGAAATATTTGGCATAAATGTCTGTCCACCTGAATAAGTACCTCACAAAAATACAGACATTTTCGCAATTTGTTAATCTTAACATTGCTTAAAATATAGTGTCTTGCTCTGATGTTAATATTTTTATACATATTAAATTATACTAGTTCTTAGAAATTATCGTGAGGCAAATAGTTATGTTACAGAAAAATAGCATTAGAGTAATTTGTTTATCAACCTGGCTGGATTTAGGCCTGTATGGCACAGCAAATGCCCAGGAGGTACGAGGCCCCGGGTTCCTTCCTCAGCACGAAAAGCAACCACCAGAACAGCACCGTCACAACAAGGCCTAGCACTAAAATCATGGAGCTCCTGAGATTTGAAAACATTCTGAAGAGGGTGCATGGCACACACCTGTAATGCAAGCACTCTGGAGGCTGAGACAGGAAGATCACCAGGGGTTCAAGATCAGCCTGAGTTGCATACTGAGGGTTCAAGGACATCCTGAATTACATAGCAGAACCCTGTCACAAAACCAAAACAAAACACAAATATAAACAAAAAAAGAGAAAATACTCGGCAATGTTAATTTTGTCTGAATCACATATATCTTCAAGTTCATTTAATGAAGCTTGAAGAATAAATAAACTAAAATAACAATGATCATTAAGCGTAGAGTGTTTGCAAACAGTTCTTTATAATATTAACTTCTCAGTGGCAAGCAGGTGCACTTCGGTTCATTGTGAACAGTGCATTTTCTAGTAGAATACAAAAATATATTAAAAAATCTGTTACTTCCACATAGTCTCAAAATGTAGAAACAGTATGTTGTTACATTTCTTGTTTGATATAATCAGTTGATATATAATTCATTTGGGTTGTATTCTTTGAGTGATAATATTATGAGAGGAGTAAATTTTATATATATATTATATATATATATATATATATATATATATATATAATAAGTACCTCACATATAAGTACCTATGAGATACTGTAATATATACACGAGAATATATTTTATATAATACATATACCTGTCTATGTATGTATTACAAAATGTAAATTCATACATTATTAAATTATCTTCAAATATCTTTGAACTTTCTCTTCTCATTGCATTTAGACAATCTACTTAAATACGGTCAGGAGCAGTACATTAAACATAAGTAAAATGCAGTCTTCTTTCAGGTATCCTGCTAAGGTTCTAATGATTCTGCCCTTCATTGTTTCTAGTAAGTCTCATTTTGATTTTTTCTTTTATTTTCATGAATTAGCCAAGCTTGTGTTTGTGTCCACATCGGTGCATCTCCTAACAGGAAGTGAGTACTGCTTTTCTTGAGCACCAGCCCCACCCCGGTTTCATTAGCTCCAAGTCATTTTTCTAAGCATGGCTTCCCCAGGCCACCTGCTCAAGGCTTTTTCTCCACTGGCCCTCAACAACATTGCTTCCTGATCACTTCCTAGATATCCTTGCATCACTAAAGACAGATGAAAATCTTTCTTCCTCCTTGCAAAATAATTCCTGCTCTCTCATGCCTATGTGCTTGTGAGGAATGTGAAAGTGTAGTGGTTTAGAAGCATACAAAAAATTTTAGATTTGCAAATGAAGGCACTGAACATGTGAAATTTCAAAATAAAACCTCATGAAGATTTTTGAATGAAAGGAAAAACTATTCTAACTCAGAAACATTTTATATTAGTTTTTTTCTCAAAGCAGTGATTCCTGCCACAGTTATTATGATTACCATTTTATTATTCCCCTAATGACTTATAAGCACTTATATATTCTTTTATGCATTCATTTCACTTTGTATTACTTTTTTATTACCCTACTGCCCTATTAACATAGTTTGAATACACTTCTCCAGCAATAAATCAAATAACTCAGAAGTTACAAACTCATAATCCCTGTTTTTTTAAATAAACTTTATTGATCGTAAAACATTTTATGGCTTTGCTAAAATATAATGTGTTAATTGTTTACTAGTAGACATAACATAAGGAATGAAACATCAGAAATAGAGGACAGGGCTGGGGATCTAGCTCAGCGGAATAAGTGCCCGCCTGGCAAGCGCAAGGTCCTGAATTCAATCCCCAGTATCGGAAAAAAACAAAAAAAGAAACAGAAGACAGTCAAACAGGAAGACTGGGCTGTTTTGTTTTGTGTTGTCCCAGATTTCTAATGTTACATTTACCTACAACAAAGGCTTTTGCTGAGGATTCTATTGTCATTTGGACTCGAAATCAAATGGAATTCTGTTTCGAAGGATGATGTTTGTTTCTTTTTAAATTTTTACTGAGTAAGGGATATTGGAATGCTTCTGAAGTCATTAGCCAATAGACATGCTGCAGCGTCCAAAAAGGCACAAAATTTTAATGAAGATTTTTTAAACTGGCTTTTTCAGAAGCAAATTTGAATGTGCTGACACAGATTTTGTTTTTGGCCGGCAACACATTTTTTTTGTAAATTATCTGTCAATTTTTTTTCCTGTACACAAAAAGGCCGATTATTTGGAAGACCTGGTAAATCAGAGGGTTTTATAATGCAAAAACGAAGATAAAAAGCACTTGGCACATCCTAGGCTTTGGGTTAATATTTTAAAGCTCTGTGGATCAGTTGCAGGAATCAGAAGAGAACTAAGGAGAAGTGTAGATGAATAACAAAGAAGTAAAATGTCTGGAAGGTGGTAATCGTGCTGAGCCACTTGAGAATAAGCAAGTATTGCCATTTTTTTCTCTGACCAGAGATGCAGACTCAAAACGTTAATTGAACATGAGAGAGGATTAAGAGCCAGTGTCTCTCTGTCTGAGGCAAGAGCAATAGAAGAAAGGAAACACAGAGATAAGAGCCGAAGCAAAACGAGGTAATGGTAATAACGAATCAAAGTTATTTAAATTGACTTGCCCAAAGCAGGACATGAAACAGAGGAGACAGTGTGGAATTAGAAAATCATTATCATATGGGTTAGACCATTAACTGTATTTTGTGACATATTGTCCGGCGCCGCTCCCGACCCGCAGAAGGCAGCACGCAGACAATCGGGTTCTGTAACGTGTTTTCTTTATTGGACACAGCACAAACCCCACAGGAGTCCACTCTGCGTGGCTCCTTCCAGGCTGCTGCTGCTGCTGTTTACTGTCACAGCGACTTATATAAGAATGGTTAGCAAATCATACTATGCCACGTAGGCCTCCAGGATTGGTTTTAAGGCGGAGTAAGCAGGTACCTCTCTATATATGGTATACACAGAGTCAGCAACAAGAACCAGAAAACAGGATATAGGCGCCATCTTGGTAACACGGTGGGAGGGGCTGATTCCAAGGAGACTAACAGCAAGCCCTCACACCGGCTCCCAACAACATATTCATAGTCAAGTACAGGCATACTTCATTCAAGATCATATTCAGCATAGGTGTAACTTTTCAAATAGTTGTGTGTACATTGACTGCATGGGGCAAGAGTGGAGGTACTGAGCGAATATTTGTTATCAGGGAATAATTACAATGGCGTGGATTGACTATTTTGTTTTATAGCCACGGGGAAATTAAAATCATTTAGTGTTTTGCCCAGGAAAATGTTAGGTTGAAGGCAACCCTCAGTGGTGACAAGTTTTGAAAGATTTTCTCTGGGACCACACATTTGCTATGTTTCTGGAAATGAGCAGGTGAAGCAAACAGGACTAGTGACTTGACAACTGAAACTTTCTGAGATAAAAATAAAACTCTTTGGTTGTCAAAGAAAGATGACAGAAGCCCGCACGCCACACCCCTCCAAAGGGGGCTGAAGATTTCTCTGGAGCACAGACCTGTAGTCGCTCTCTGGTAACAAAGAACAGCTCTGAAGGATAGATATGAAGGCCAGACTCCAGTGCCCTGACTTCCGGGGAAGCCTTTGGGAGCTTTACCTAGAGAGGGCCCTGGGTGACCTCCCTCCCTGCCTCTGCGCTCAGCTCTCGTACAGGCCATGCTGAGTTTTCCAACAGCTTTTCGCAATGCAGGGAGCAAGTGATACACCATGCCACAGTGCTGCGAGTGTTATTTCCACTCTTTGGGATTCATTTTTAGCCCACTAGGGTAGTACTGGCCAGGCTCAATGAGTCCGTAGAACAGTAAGGAATAGAATGTGCATGTTCATGACTTTATCCTTGAATTTTTTACCCATGTGTGAGGGTTTTATGGGTGGGATATGTCTGTCCATTCCCTAGAGTATTCTTTACTCTACAACAGTGCTACATACTGTGCATCAACAGGTGTTTTGAAATGAGAATGTGATAAGGGAGGTGCCTGGCAAGACTTCAATCATATTCCGCATCCTTGCAACTCTCTGTTTTGTCCTGTTCTTACATAGAAAAACACATCTCCACTTCCTCTACTTGGCCACTTAGAAATTCTGATGAGATTTGCTGAGAGTAAAACACTGACTTGCTGAGAGTAGAAGATATCACTGCAGCCCAAACACTTCCCACAGTGCCCACCAGATAGAGTGCTCACAGGTATTTATTTAGAGGAAAATCAAATGTGTCTTGTGTGCACTTAGATTTATTGCTCCACCCAATTCACATGTTCACACAGCATCAGTTCAAACTCCAGTGTTTGCAAAGAACTCTGTGCGCCAGATTACAAAAGCGATATGTTAAAATGCAGCAAATTGTCAAAGCTCTGTGGGGACAGGATGAGTGGAAAGCCAGATGTGGTGAAGATAGCCTGGTAAATGAAAACACAAGGCTCTGTGCGTAAGCACTGCGGAGTGGGGAATGCAGAGAAATCACTATAGAAATGCAGAGGTAGCCCGAACACATGGGGCTGAGCCAGACGAGGACATTTAATTAGAAAGGAGATAGTCGGAACAGGCCCTCTGAAAGTATATGAATTTGCAAACAGGGTGAAGGAGGGAGGGATTCATTCCATTAGCGGCATGCTTTGGTAGCCTGCTCTGCCCAGTTACACAAATGAGCTGCGTTTTTTCTTACCTGAGGGACTGGGACATTCTTTGCCTGGAATATACTTCTGTTTTCTCCCTTCTACTTAATTCACAACAAGTTTCCTCTCAGGTCTCCACAGAAGTTTTATTTTGTGTGCAAATCTCCCCTCCATGTCCTCTCTTCCCTCACCCCTCACCCCGGAAAATCGCTGCCCTTAATGCCCAGGGCAACTTCTCAGAGAATACACTTTTAGTACAGTGTCTCACAAATCTTCATGAGACATTTACCATGATTCTAATTGAACAAAGCTCATAATTTCTAATTTGTTGTTTATAGTTTTAATTATTTTATCCCTAGACTATTAGTTCCCTACTTGATTTTATTGTTCAAGTCAGCAATTAAAACACTAATTTTGACACTGAGGATACTCAACAAACCCTTGTTAAATACTAAATGCCTATAAGCATTCTAAAGTACAAGTCCAAAGAGCGCCAACACGGAAAATATTTGATTGGTTTGAGCCCCATAACATCTGGGGTGAAATTTGGTATTTCACTGCAGGAAGCTTTCTGCCTTCTAGATCTTGTGGATGATTAGACCAACAAGAAAAAAATTCAAAGGCACCACATATTTCCAATGCTTATGATTTAGATTATTGTTATTTTAGAAGCTAATGCAAGAATCGAGCATGCAGCAGCAGTCATTTTGAATACTGAGCAAAGCCTTCTCTCTGCAGAATTCCCCAGGTCATTATTTCTGCCTGGGCCCTCACAAGATTATACTTTTAGGGTATTTATTTCCACCCAATGTTTCATCTTTGTCATCCACGGCCACCAAGTGAATACAGTTCTGTCTGGGCTAACCTCATGTGCCCTTGGATCTGCTGTTGGTTTATCCTCCCTTTCTCAGCAAACCCCACCTTTCTAACACATTCCTCAAGTCTGGGGTAGCCTTCAGTACATTTTATTTTTTATAGCACCCCATTTTTCTAGTTCTTGCTTTACTCAAATGTCGTTAACAACATAGAATTACAATATTGCAGAAATCTTACCGTCTGCTTAGAAAAATATATCATTTTGTGGTGTATCAATTTTTAAAGGTTATTGTAAAATTCTATTAAAATGCATTAGATCTGAAAAAGTAAAAACAATATGCATAACATTCCAGGAAAAAAGAAAAACCAAATTCTAAAGCGATTATAACATTTACTCATTTAGATTGAGAGGCCCCATTTACTTATCCATACTGTTATGCTGATTGAAAGATCAGAATTGCACAAATTTGTAATTATAGAACATAATCCTTTGCTCCCTCAAAATGGTTGTTTTTAAATTATCCAGTGATCTCTACTTAGGAATTTATCTTAAGGAAATAATAGAATAAAATGCAAAAATTATGCCCTGAGTGGCATTGATTTTGCTTCTACTTAGTTAAAATGTTGCAAGTAAAATACATATAATGCTGAAATCAATTTTTATATGTGGTTGAAATCTCATTCAGTGTTTACATTTAGAAGCATAATGTGATGCAGTATTGATGCACCTGCCTAACTGGGCTAAGGAAAATTCTAATACATGTAATTTCAACAGAATATTCAATGATATTCATAAAAATAAAATAAGTACAAAATTAAACCAATTTTTGCACAGACTGTTTCAAAATTGTTCATACTCTTGATGAAAACCTGGAAGTGAATCTGTTAGAAAATAAACAAATGCTTTAAAGATTCTAAAGTTTAGGTCAGTAGTTATTTTTCTTAAGGTTAAATATGTTGGTCAAATGTTCAATATTATACAATAATTAATAAACGAGGTATGAAAAAGGGTAGTAAAGAAAAAGTCAAAGTCAAAATTCAAGGTCAAAACTCTAACCAGGGCAGATTTAATGCAGTTAACAAAAAATGCAAAGTATTAGATTATACTTTCTCATCTGCCTGTTTACCAGGATATTATTCTTTTATCTATCACACAATTCTTTAAAAAATCAATTTTAACATTTTTCTTTTGGATAATTTTAAAGGTACAGATTTAAGTGTGGATGTGCTTAGCTCTGCAGTGATAAAGCAGAAAGAGATGAGCTGGGTGAAGCGGTGCACACCTGCAATCCCAGAATTGGTGAGGTTGAGGATGCAGAACTGCCATGAGTTTGAGGCCAGCCTGGCATACCTAGAGAAAACCTCTCTCAAAACGATTAAACCAAATACATATAATTAATGTAATTAACATTTATGGAGTCAACACACATTAATAAAATAAGCCTTATGCATATGGTAGACAGTAAGGCCATTCACCAAATGTGTGCAACTGCCTTGCGTTTGGGACAAGCGAACACAGTGCTCCTCTGCTGGTGACTCCAGCTACGTCGCTTGCAGTGGCCAGTGAAGGATCGAGGGAACTGTCCCACGTCCTCTTTAGGTAGAGCAACTGCTAAGAGCAAATTGTGTTGCTCTGTGCCACTTGCCCCTATTGGCACAGGCTTGGATGCCCCTGCCTGGATAGGCTCTTGTGTCATGTGAGTGCTCAAATGCTGATGACGAGCCTTGTCCCTCCACCAGCCCTTGCTGCACTCACAGTATGGACACGAAAACACTGGCTCCCTTATGAGGCTGACTTCTGTTTTTCAATATATTTCTGTACATGTTGTGAATTCTTGATAAAATAATATATTCTAACAACATTAGTGGGTATGCATAACCTGTTCCATGATAAGAAAAATATCACTCCAAGTATTCCTAAAAAGAGGGTAGCAAACAGTGCGTCTGTATTTTTACTGATTTAAGAAATATTTTACAGTAACTACTACCACCTCAAGCTCATGATAGAAAAAGAAGAAAATGAGAACTATATGAAAAGTTTCTTTTTAACAAGATGTGGAGCAGAGTGCATATTTAATATATGTTATCAAACTGGTTTTTATATATTACAAAGAACATTTAGGAATCAGTTGCTTGTCTTTTAATCTGACATCATACCATGGTGTACAGCAGCATCAGAGAGAAAATGAAATATGTAAACCAAGAATTCATCTTTCCAAGACAGATTCCATTTTAAACTGTTTCACATAAAAAATTCTTTTGTAGTACTCAATGAGAAAAACATGGACAGGTAACCATAAATGAACTCATAATAAATACATTAGCCATTCTTTTATCAGCTTCATTAGCTCCCTAATATATAGAGAATGTGCACGTGGGATATAATTCCAATGGTGGATTAAATTCATGATTTAATATAATTGACAAAATATTTCAACCATGAAAACTAGAGCACTTAATTAAATGCAAGCTTGTGTGAAGAGAAGTTCATGTTCAATAGGCAAGAAATTAGACATATCATTGAACAGATTTGGGAGCAACAAATTCCATGGCAAGGAAGAAAGGACTTAGAGATGGTAGAAGAACGAACGCATGCTACTTGCTCTCTGGAACTTGATCCAAAGACATTACAGCATTCCTTGTGTATGAGGGAAGTCCAAGAGGAGTCCATGTCTGGTGAAACGAGATAAGTTTAGCTTCATCCAAAGCAGAGACTCGAGTGTTTAATTGATGGAAGCATAGGTGATGTAATGTCCTTCCCTAACCTCATGGGCCGGTCCGGGAAAAGAGGGCTGAGCCTTCCTGTTTTATTACAAGAAGGAAGAGGAGAACAACTCTCAGAGACAAGAAGGTGACTAATAAAATGAGACATAATTTTCCAATTGCCCATCACCTATTTCATTTATTACTGTCTTTCATATAAACTTCATTGATTATTTTCCTAATCCCAACCAACCTTAAAGAGTGAGACAGAGAGAGACAAAGGACAATAACTATGAAACAGTAATTATTGGGATAGTTAATAAAACGACTATATAGTATATTTTAGATGCAATTAAGACATCAAAGTTAATATTTTATTTTCAAAAACACATTGTAGGTTTTGGAGTGGAGATTAAAACTTTAGGCATAAAACTATTTGTAATTTACTGTCCATTTGCCCAGAGAAAACAGAGAAGTGAACACAAATAACTAAAGTTGTAAATAAATGCTTGCACGGGCGAGCTGTATGCATTACTTTTAAGTTTTCAAGTACATTAATATAAAATTCATAATTTATTAGAAAAAAATATACTGTATTATGTGTCAATGTTACTTCAATCTAATCCTTAAAAAGATGAATTTAAAAATGAGTAATCACTCAGTCATATGATAAAGAATATGACTCATATGATTACACATCAATATAAAGAAAATAGCTTTCGGAGAGGCCACACAGCGTAGAAACATTTGCCATGTCATATCATGCTGGAATTAAAGCCATAATGCCCTCTACTACGAGATCACAGTTTAGAGTATGAAACAGTAAAGAAATAGACAAACCTATGGTTTGGGTTTAGAATTTTGACAGATGACAGAAAATGGGGACATACTGAGCTGCGAAAACTTTCAGATATTGCAATGGAAGATGATTTTCTATTGGTAGAGATAGAATATCCTACATAGTAAGAGAAAATTAATTCTAAAGATAGATTACTGTTTAGAAATTATTCACTAAGGGCTGGGGATATAGCTCAGTGGAATAAGCGCCTGCCTAGCAGGCGCAGGGTCCTGAGTTCAATCCCCAGTACCGCCAAAAAAAAAAAAAAAAAAAAAAATTATTCACTAAGATGTAGGAAATTTGGATTGTAAGGCCACAAACATTGCCTATATGTTTGGGCTGAGCAAAGGGGAGCAAAATAGTGTTTCTGACAGAATATATCACAGAGATGAACCTTAGGAAATGTGACAAACATCGCTGTCAGAATCCTGCAAATTCCAGCGCTACTTAATTTTCTAGAAGATTAAAGTTGATAGCAGATTCTGTGGTCCCATAAATTTAATGGCAACCCTTCTCATACATTCTGTGAAAAGATTTATAAGAATACTGTTTGAGATTTCCAGATAAAGTGATTAATGAACCATGATAGCAAGTCTATGTGCAGCGTTTCCTCTTTCCCTGTCTGGTAGAACACAGTAACAATTTAGTCCCGAAATAGCTTGCTTCAACAATCCAATCAAAATCATTTCTTTACATGGCTTTGAATAGCAGATTAGTAAGAACTGGAAAACCTGAGTTTACTGTATGCACAGAGTAACTTACTAAAACACTTTTGAAGGGTGTCACTAAATAAAACCATGTGAACCCAGAAAGTTTTCATATTTTAGAGTAATGTAGAAGGATGTGTTCCTCACAGTTTCCTGAACATCTTCCTCTTGTAGTGAAGATTTAACCCATGTCCTTCACCCCAAGATATATCCAACGCATTATCACATTGAGACAAAAAGTCACTAATTTCCTAACTTGTGCAGGCTGAGCTTAAACTTGCAGTTTTCTTGCCCCAGTCTCCCAGCGTGCTGGGAGAACCAGATGGGGCTTCCTTGGACTTCAAGGACAACTTTAGAAAGTCGCTCAGAAAGAGTGCGATATTTTATGCATCACCCTGGCAGCATGCCGTGATCTCCCAAACAATGCAAAGGTCTCCTAATAGACCAGTGTAGGTGGAGCTGGGTCTCTCACAGTGACCAAGGCCTCGCTGAGCCTGTGTGACGTCCTCTCATCACCACCAATAAATGAGTAGATAAAAAAAAGCAAAAAACAGAACTGTGTTTATATGTATGTGAGAAAGATAGTGAGTCAGAGACAAACAGAAGCTCAGAAAGTACATGTGTTTATTTTCATGTTCAAAAGAGTGAAAGCAGTAACGAGCTATTATAAACATAGCTCAGGTTTATTTAAAAAATTAAATATAGATGGGGCACCAAAATGGAATGCTATAATATTTAAGTGCAGTATTACTAATTAATCAAAAGATTAATTTCCTTGCCTGTAAAGACTTAACTTTTGAGACTTAGTAATTTAAACTGTAATTAACATTTCACTCTTTTCACACATAGGCATTTTAGGAAGGCAGTTTATCCAACGAATATCATAGGACTTTATCAAGGAAAACAAGCAAACAGAAGCAAAAACACTGACTTAGAAGTTGAAAGACCTAAATTCTGTAAGTTATTCTAATATTAGAAAGTTCATTTATTCCAAATTTTATAGGGAAGTGTAATAAAATTGCTACGTACTTGTAGTAATGTTTGACCATCTGTACTAGCCATACATAGAATGGTTTTTCTGTGCAATCATAAGTTATCCATCAATAAAACTCATATGAGCCTTAAGATTTTTCTTACCACAGAACTGTATGATGTAGCCTTGTTACTTGAAGTGAAATTTTTTACCATGTAATACTAGGACATTTCCAAGATCTCACTTAAATCTCCAAATTAGTGTTCTCTATTCAATTTTTTGGTTTTGAGAAAATATTCTGAACACACACTTACGTCTTTCCATGTATTAAAATCATCTCTGTGCTTTCTAAAGACGTGATCAGGTCACTTAATACACACAAGTGTCTCTCCTTTGTTGCACTCAGAGAACTGTACTCTAGCACTGTCCTATGTCTCTTCTCAGGGGACCAGTAGCAAAATGTCAGGAGCTTTGTGAAGTCCTCAGTCTCAGTGCTGCTTGAATGATTATGGATCTGCAGACTCGCTCGGTGTGAACAAACAGGTAAAGTCTATACAGAAATGACTTGATGCTTTGTATATGCAATGTAAAAATTAAAGCTTTCTTCTTGTAGCACCAAGAACCTCTAAAATAAAAAATAATCCTGAAAACAGATCTCTAGTAAAATCTCGTATGTATAATGAAATAACTACAGCTTTCTAAACATTGTGAGCATTTCTGAGAGCCTGTGCTTTTACGTGTGCTTTTGGAAATGTGCAGATAGCATTACAGGGCCAATCAGAAGAGCCCTAAGCGAATGAGTATCAATTCACATGTTTGAACTTCAGACCAAAGTAAGGATTTCCAAATGGAGTTGATTAAATTCTGAAAACTCAAGGATAAGATTTTTAAATGCTACTATTTGAACAACACATTTTTTCTGAGCTTTCTTAATACATAACATAAAAATGAAACAACTTATGTACCTTTCTTTATTGGAAGTCAGGAGCCTTAGTAGTGACTTGAGGAAAAGCAATTAAAGTACACTTCTTTATTGTCATGGTGGTATTTAATGTACTACCTTTTTTCTTACCCAATATTCTACACATATGGTGAAAATGCTCTGGAGCTAAATACATTCTATTAAATAGGCTGTTATGGAAAATTTAAATGAAATATTAGAGAAATTCTGGAAACAATTGTGATATTTTTGCAGTAATGGTATTTTGGTGACAGTCAATCTTATGTATTACCTTTGTTGTAAATAAAAGTGTATTAAATTTTAAAGCAAATATTAAAAGTAGCTTAGGTCATAATTTATGAAGTGTGAGTATAGGACTAGAGGGAAATGAACTGGAATTAAAATAACCATTATTCTGGGGGTTCAAATATAGAAATACAAGTTATTATGAAGATTTACTTAAAATATTTTTTCACTGACCTAATAATAAGGGAAGAAATATACAAGGAAGCAGATGATTGAATCAATTTGCAAATATGGAAAGTGCCACCAGAAGACCTCAACATTTGATTTTCAGTGTGTTTCAGAAGATCATAAGTAGCCAGAATACACTGACTTTTATGCATTTTCCTGGATGCAGGATTTAAACATGCTGGTAAAAATCCACAGGATGGAGCAAAACTATTCCTTTGGCGGTTCTCAGAAGCCTGGAGAAATGGCTTGGGAAAGGTGGTGTTTGAATTGCCCTGGAGGACTCTCAAAGAAGAAATAAAAATGCTGAAGTGACCATACTAGAAAGAGCAGCTTATATCTGAACAACAACACCGGAAACACCATATTCCATCAAAGAGCTCAAATGCACTGTTCACCAAGTCCACAAAGAATCATCTGGTAAATGTAGAATGGGCACCAGAAACAAAGCTCAGTGGCAACTCTGCAGTACAGATCACGACAGACAGAAGAGGGGTTGTGAGTCTGGGCTCTCTGATGCCCAGTGCAATTGGCACCTCAGGTAACAGGAATCATGTTTGAGTACTCACCAGTCAGAAGCACTGGACTCCTAACTGTCAGGATCATTAGAGAGAGAGAGACCCAAATGACTCCATCAGTGTGAGATAAAAATTAATACAGTATATCTTGTTTGGAGGCAAAATAAAAGAGTGATCAAAGGAAGGTCATAGTTCACATCCCAAAGTAGACAAAGGGGAGAATAACTGAACAGTTGGCTTCAAACCTGATAACTCCAACCTGAAATTTGCCCATTTTCAGATCTTCAGTCCGGTGACTGCAGGTAGTGAGTACCACTGAAGCTCAAGAACAACTGCAGAGCCAGCGGACGATGTTGATACCTAGTCCACTGTCTTGGTTACTTTTCTCTCGTTGCTGAGACAAAATACCCAACATCCAAAATGAAGGAAGGAAAGGTTTATTTAGCTTACAGTTTGTGGAGGTTTCAGTCCTTACTTGGCTGGTTCTGAGGCAGAGTGGGACATGGCAGAGGGCAAATGTTCATGGCAGCAAAGCACAGCAAAAACAACCAGCAAAAGGGAAGAATGGCTTGCAAGCAGCCTCCTCTCTTCCCTTACATTGTAAAGAGCCTACACCCACCAGGGGGTGTGTAGCTCTCACAGAATCTCCATGCCCTCCTCTTCCACAGGTTCAAGATGAATACAAATAAGCACCCCAGCTGCCACCTGAGTCACATAATTAACCTTTTAAACTTCCCAAATTAACACAATAAACAACATCCCAGAAGGGTAAGGGCATGTCCTTTTTACCCCAAGATTTACAACTGCTGAGTTACTTAGCCAAATCTCTAGACTCCCCAAGTTGACACAATGTATCAACCATAACACCCACCTTCCCTTGGCTACTCTTCAAGGACTGGCATGGTGGAGATATCAACTCAGGCCCCTTCTTGCAGGAGGTGGGAATGGCTGACAGCCAGCTCTGGTGTAGGAAGTCTCCATTTGCTTGCTTAAACTTTCTAACAACAAGTGCAACAAGATGAGACTCTGTTTATCCAGTCCCCTTCATTCCCCCCTCTTTGAAATTGTCAGGCAGATATATTGCTGTTCAGTTCCTCTAGGTTCCAATGGCTTTCTTCCTCATATCCCTCAAAAGTGACCCTCTACTACGTATAATCCTCACTTTGCTTCTTATCAGAAGACCAGAACTTACTGTAATGGAGGATGTTGAAATGGAAACCTCATCTGAAATGCCTTTACACTGGACTGCACCCCACTTTCAGTATTTAATAATTTAATGTAAATAAATAAGCACATGGATACGTAGTTTAAAATCTGTATAACTATTGCTAAGTATTTCCATTTTAAGTCCTATTAAAATATGGCTTTTCACAAGAAAGCAAGAAAATCAAAAGCAGTTCTGCCTATTTCAGTCATTTGATCTTTCATGTGATTGAAGAAAATACAGAAGCTATGTGTGTCAGATACTTTTAAAAATATTTAGCACTGTACAAGCAGAATACAAAAGTCAATAATTAGACGTTAGTTATATAAAGGAAATTTTTTTCTTTTGTTTTTTTTTTCTGTTTTTAGTTAAACCTCTTAGAAACATATGACACTGAGCACATAGTTATGTAGTGGAAACCCAAGAGGATGTCAGATCCCAACTGATCATGTGAAAAGACCACTTCCTGTGGTGCTCTGGATTTATTAGTCTTTCTTCTACCTCAAAAACTTTGAAAATGAAGAGGAAAAAATAAACTAACAATAAAACGACATGTTTAACAGCTCTTTAGAGCAGAGATATTAATGCTATAAAAATTGTTCTGCATAGTCACAAGTTCCTCTAATTCAATTATTAAAAAATTGCCTTTGGCAATTAACAAGTATTTACTAACTTTGGTAACTCTAGTATCCATAATTATAATAACATAGATATTAGTTAAGAAACCAGCAACTTTAAATGTGTTATTTTGTGGAATACTACATACTGATGTGATAGTCTTTGTATTTTCAGGCTATTGCTTTGGCAGATGTTAGATTTTTCTTTTTTTTTCCTTTTATGTGTATGTGATACTGTAGACCATTAGAGTTCAATATCATTCATTTTACTAGTAGCTGGTGCTAATTATGAATGGGTAAGACCTTTTTAAAACCAGACAATGACATATAGTTTCATTTCAAGTGAGACATTTCCAAAAATTCATGGTTGTTAGCAGAATAATTTGGATGGACTGACAATAAGAAATGTGATTGACTGAGATTTGGTGAAATATGTTCCTGATATATATTATATGTAATCAGCTGCATCTGCCTAGAATCCATACTATGGGTAGTTGAACTGATGTGTCTCCCTATCAAACCTCCACCACAAAAAAAGGGGAGGTGCAATTGCGTCTCAGAATATTCTGAGAATTTGAAGTTCAGTTGATCCCTGACTCCTAACCTCGTGTATCTCTTGAATCAATTAAGCAATCTCACTTACAACAACTACAAATAATACCCAGGGATACATTTAGCCAAAGAAAAGAAGTATCTCTACAATTAAATATATAAACCATTCATGAAAGAAATTGAAGATGATACAACAAAATGGAAACATGTCTCCTGTTCATGGATGGGAAGAACCAATATTGTTGAAATGTCCATAATATCAAAAGTGACCAGGTTCATGTTTTTTAATTCTTTGTATGTTCTAGATAGAAGGCCTTTGTCCAAGGGACAGCCAGTTAGGATTTTTTCCCAATCTGTAGGTTTTCCTTTTACTCTGCTGGTGATTTCTTTATATGTGCAAAAACTTTTCAGTAAGATGAGGTCCCAGTTATTGATTCTTTGAAGTGCTTCTCTTGCAGTTTGATTTTTATTCATGAACTCTCTGCCTACTCCTATGTCTTCAAGATTTTTACCTACCTTCTCTTCCAATAGATTCAGTGTTTCAGCTTTAATATTGAGAGACCCAATCCAGAAACGGGCATCTGAGATGAATACACACTTCTCAGATAAAGAAATACAAATGGCAAATAAATATATAAGAAAATGTTCTACATCTTTAGTCATTCAAGAAATGCAAATAAAAACAACATTGAGATTTCATCTCACCCCAGTAAGATTGGCCAGCATCAAGAAATCATCCAATAACAAATGCTGGTGAGGCTGTGGAGAAATAGGAACTCTGCTGCACTGCTGGTGGGAATGCAGACTGGTGAAACCACTGTGGAGATTGGTTTGGAGATTTCTCCGCAAACTAGGTCTAGAGGTCCCACTCAACGCAGCTATCCCCCTTCTGGGTATTTTCCCAGAAGATCTGAAAACAGCATATCACTGTGATATATGTGCACCCATGTTTATAGCAGCACAATTTGTAATAGCCAAATCATGGAAACAGCACAAATGTCCATCCACAGAGGACTAGATTAAAAAACTGTGGCATTTTTACACAATGGAATATTATTCAGCTGTAAAGAAAGACAATCTAGGAGCTTTTATAGGCAAATGGTCACAGTTAGAGACCATACTCATAAGTGAGGTAAACCAGATGTGCATGTGCAAACAGCATATAGTATCATTAGTGTAGGAACCTGGAGGTGAGAATATAGATCGGGAGGTATGAAGGGAGACTGCTCAAGGGTGGAGAGCAATCGAGATGAAGGGAAGGAGAGGAGGAAGAGGGGGATAGCTGTGTAGGTATGTATGTATGTGCGGGATGGCTGACATGGTTGCACTGTTGTCTCATGTCATATTAATGTGGGAAACAATCGGTGATTAGTTGTTTGATCAATCTTGTATGTCTATTTGTATTGTCCTGACTATACACTTTGAAGCGACCAACGTGTAAGACAACAACCATTGTTGATCCCCTGCCACCTTATCTGTAGTTTGATATTTGTACTGTTCTTGTGCTACTGTGTGTATGTTTGTTAGTGTTTTTGTTCTTTTACTTTTAAAATTAAAAAAAAGGTAACCTACAGAATCTACGTAATTTCTTTAAAAAAATCAAAGGCATTATTCACAGAACTAGAGAATGCAGTCCTTAAATTTACGTGGAACCACACATACGCAAAAGGCAGAAATATCCAAAGCCAACTTTGATGAAGAACAATGTAAAAGGTGTCATAATTATGAGCCATAATTTGAAATATAACTGAAAGATTACAATGGGCGTTTACTATTTAGGAATTTTTGTTTCTCTGGCTTCCTCATGATGAGAGCAGAAGGCACCTACACCTTATCCCTGAAGTCAAGGAGCAGTCAACATCCTGGAATCATTTGGTACTGAAAGCTTGGATAATTTTAGATATCTCATTTCTTGGTTTTGCTCTGTCTGGTCTACAAATTGAACGGGGTCTGTTCACTTGGTTGGGGATTAGCTGTACTCCCAATTTGGCTAAGCTGGGAACAGATTTATTTTTCCATTATTATGGGCTTCCCTTTTTACTTTTTCAATTTTTTTATGGCTTAATAAATCTGGATATTTAGAGCTTGGATTCAGATTTTTTTCCCTGTTCCACAACAAAAACTTAAAACAAAGTTATAGTAACCACAACAATATGCTATTGGCATGAAAACAGAAGCAAAGACCAACAGAATGTTCGTTCCCAAATTATAGCACCTGTTTGATTTCCTTACAGTGTTTTGGGAAAATAATTTTCTAAAATTTTAATTGTGTGAGATTTTTGCATTTTTTTTCTTTTAGGTTCACGATACCTGTGCCTTTAGAAATTTCATGAACATTTACTTTTTCTTCCGTAAAATGTATAATTTTACTCTTTGTACTTAGGGCAGTAATCAATTTAATTTTATCTTCATATATGTAGGGAGGCACTAATGCATGACTTTTTTTCTCTTCTTATGAATATCTAGCAATTTCACCACATTTTAGGTAAAATATATTTCCCATTACAGTTCATAGATGCTTCCATGAGATGCTATTCAACAAGTTACAGATGTACCTTCTTAGAGGATCTCTTCTTCCACTGACTTATAAGTATGTATAGTCTTGTGCTGGT
Source organism: Dinomys branickii (assembly GCA_004027595.1). NCBI lineage: Eukaryota > Metazoa > Chordata > Mammalia > Rodentia > Dinomyidae > Dinomys > Dinomys branickii. Next base: position 23,458 of record PVLD010015665.1, on the reverse strand, counting down.
ATTACATTGTCCTGATCTGTCTTTTTATTGCTTCCTGAGAGCAAGTCTGAGTTCTCAATGCTGTGATTCTTTTTAGCATTTTAGATCTTGTAGCACATCTCTATACTGCAAAATTTAGAATCAATTTGTAAATTTCTGCACAGAATCCTGCTGGGGTTTTGATGTGGATTAAATTGAATCTCCGAGGATGGGCACCCTCACTATACCTTTACTTAGATCTATTATTTCTCTCAATGGGCTTCTGTGATCTTCAGGGTTGTGAGCTTATTTCCCTTTGGGTAAAAAATTATTAAGTATTTTATGTTTTTCATTTGAAAATTTAGTTAATGTAATTTCCTGTTGGAATTGTTCTCTCCAATTATGGGCATACAGTTAGTTAGGTGTTTAATATCGAGTACATTGGACAAAAGCTTGTTAATATGCTCATGAGTTGTGATGAATATTCTGTACCATATTTGTTTTCAGTTTACATGGACATTCACAGCTTCTTCAAATACAAGTGATTTTATATCTTTGTAATTCTTTTATAATTTTTCATCCCTTTCTCATTAACTAAAATTTTTAAAAAATGATTAAAGAGAAACGTTAGAGTGAACATATTGCTTTATCCCTAATCATAGAAAAGAATTATTCAGCCTTTCCCTAATGCAGATTGGTCACAGAGAGCAATGTTTTCAGGTAAAAACAATAAACATGCATAGAGTTTCAGGGCCAGGAATGACTACTGTCAGCTGATAAATCTTCAGCAGTTTAATATAGTTAGACCAGAGAATGGATGGCAGGGAGGGAGAGACTGAGGTTGAGATCCAGCCCCGGTCTCGGAGGGGGCTTCAGCTTTCCTTCCATTCATCATCCACACCTCTTGACTCTACCTGCTTCTATTTTAGTCCCTGACTTAATTTTGATTATATCTTGGTTCAATAATTGAACTAATGTTTTGATAATTTCTAAATCTTTAATTTTACACGTGGGCCTACAATCACTGTTGTTCTATATTTTGGTGCGAAGTGTAAGTCTGGCTCATCTCCACAACTGTTTCCAATGTGCCATAAGAGTCTCTCATTTTCTATTTGTTTCTGAAATGCAGTTTTGGAAAAGATGTAACTTTATTTACTCTAGTCTGATGCAAATAATGAAAAGGCAGAAGGAATGAAAGTAGGAAAAGAAAGTATTTCAGCATTTTCCCCACTGAGAATCTCTAAACTGAATTGACTCAAAAGACAGGCACATAGCTGGGCATTTCTCATTTTGGTGTTTCAAGGGACTATTTTAAAATATTCACATACAATGATGCTTAAAACAATCTGTCCTCTAATACAAGAATACATGGAATTCTTTACTTAAAATATTTTAAAATTTGAATAAAAGCACACAAATACCACCCGCACTACAACTTTGTCTGGAAGAAATGCTTTGGCTTTGCCCCTGCTCTTGGCAAGTTTGAGGGAAGAACATGTAAGGCTCTGCAGCACTGGACAGGGATTTTTTTTCTCACTGCCCACACTACCAAGTGACCACTGTAATCTATTCAAGACTCCACTTCCAGGAAGGAGGCTAGAGTTCAAATGCATCATAGACCTCCTCTTAGAGGCTTACAGAGGCACCTGATCCTGCCTAAACCAATGCGAACCCCAGGAAGCACACATTTCTGTCTCATTCATTTCTATAAAATTCTTTCTGCTAACCCATCTCTTGGTACTCCAAGCATTCCCTCTGTGGCTCTTGAACTCACACTACGTCCTCTGCAAATGTATGTCTATGCGAATGTCTTGCTGGAACCCCTCTGTGGGAGCCTTATACTCCAACAGAAACCTGGTTACGGTGAGAGAGCACAGCACGCGTAGACATGTAACTTCATCATCGTTCCCTGACAGGATCTTGCCTCCTTGCTCAGTGCTCACGTTTGCATATCATTCCTCTTCTCTCCTCCCTAACCTCTTCCTTTGCATTTGATCCCATCAGTGGCTCTGCCTGTCTGTTGCTGGACACTGCTAGTTGTTTCTCTTTGCAATGATGCTTTTGCCCTTTATCCCCAGCCCTCAGCCCTTAGGTTTATCTGCTTCTCCCTTTTTCACAGTACCCTTACTTCTGCTTTTATTTCCAGTAGTTTTACACTTCCAAATCATCAAAGTGCCTCGTTTTCCAATAATGCTACTTACTCAACGCCTTCATCCATTCACTCTGATACAACAAAATACTAAAGAGGGGGTTAATAAACAGAAACTTGTTTCTTGCAGATTTTCGGCTACAGAACCCAAGATCTAGATGCAGGGAAACTAAGGCTCTGCAAAGGCTAAGTTCCCGGTTCACAGAGAGCTGCGTGATGCTCCTGCCTCACCCGGCACAGAGGGAGGGGGTGATCTACACCTTTTTCTATAAGGGCACTGATCCCCTTCATGAGGCCCCACTCTCAGGGTCTAACTGTCTTTGAAATTTGGCAGCTTCAGCACTATCATGATGGAGGCTATTCTACAAATGAATATTAGAGGGAAACAAATATTCAGTGCATCTCATACATGTTAATAACTCAAGAAAAGTACAACAGGACCCTGACTGAACTTCAACGGATCCATCCGTCTATGACCTTTCATTTTTCCTGTTTTTATTTCATCCTTTTCCTGGCTTAGATGTAATGATTGTTGGCTAAGCTCATTTCCCAACAATTGTAACCTTGCTGCCTCTCCTGTGTCTGAGAAGTCAGCTGACACTGCCAAACTGAGTTCCATGCTGGTCTCCCACTCCTTTCTCTAGGGTTTTGGGGAGACACGCAAACTTATTCTTCCCAATTTAAAGTTTGTAACATGCCAGCCGACAGGGAAGCCCATAAATTCTACTGGAAGTAACCTGGCAGATGCCTTCTGCCCACAGTTTCATCTTTCTCACATCCCATCTCCTCATTTTCCTAATATACCTGGAGGAAAACAAACGACAACAACAGAATCGGAATTTCTACTACCAAACCTACCAAAGCACCTCTGCCTGTGCCCTTACACTCCGCTTTTCCTTGAATTTCAGTGGATTCACTTAATGTGAGTGAAAGTGACTTCTCACTGCACGCTGTGTTTCTTATTACTCCCACCAGTTCAACAGTTGTGGACCAATAGTCATTCCATCATTGGTTTTTACCCTTCTGCTTCTTCACTGCCAGCGACACATGGAGACAGCAGAATGTTTTTAAAATCACTTCATTTCTGGTGCCCGCCTACTGCCTCTGCTCTTCTTTCCCACAAAACTCCTGGGGGCAGTTGTTCATATTCAAGATCTCTGCTGCATTGCTCACATTCACTCCTGAATCCACTCAACTCGATAGAAGACCTTGTTCCCAACAGCCTCAGTGTCCAGGCCAAAACCCTTAGTGTTATCTTGCTTTTTTCCTCTTTGTTATTGTTTTTCACATCAAATTCTTTGTAGAGAAATCTTACTTCCTGCTGCAGGTCCAATCTAGCCTATAATATATTATCTATGACCTGAGGTGCTGCTATCACTTCCTAAAAGGCTCTTTGCTTCAATTCTATCATCAACCTAAGTCTAACATCCAAACAAGAACCCGTGTGGTTATTTCACATGACATCAAATTGCACCTCTCCTCTCTAAATCCTCCAATAGGTTTTCATCTTGCACACAGTGGAGCTTCACTCAAGCGTCTGCACGGAGCCTGTGATCCGCACAGTCCCAGCTGCCCTGCTAGTTTCCTCTCATAGTGAGCCTTTCTCCACTCGATCCTTCCATCCTACTGTTTGGTCTCCTTTTCCCTTCCTGACTCTGCCAGGAGAATTCAGACTATCAGGACTTCATCTTTGTTACTGCCTGTGTGGAGTGAGCTCCTTCTAGGTTACTAATAGAATTCCTTTTGGATAAAAATTTGAAAGGTAAGCACTATGCATATTCTTTCTTTTCTAGCGAAAAGCTAGGAGATCGCCAATTAAATTGAATTTTGACAGGAGAAGAAAGAAGTGGAAGAATAATTGAAGCCTGAGAACAAACAGCTAAGTGAGAAAAAGTTCACTTCTCTGAAGGTGTGATTATTTATTCTTCACAGGTTTGTTTGCTTTGTCAAGATTTCCCAAATTTAACCCTGTTGATAACAGCATGATTTATGCCTGCAATATGCACTCTATGCCCATACACATAGCCAAAAATGGAAATCCATCCCTGCAAAGATTCATCGCTAAATAGACAGTTTTTACTGAATTCAGATTTCTTCACACCAAAATAAATTGGTTTATTGAGAGTCACATAGTAGGAAAGGAAAAAGACTATATTTTAGGACTATGCTTCTTTTAAAATGTCCCTTTCTAAGGTTTGATGTTATTGTTTTAGGTTTGTGCTGCTAGATGCTTGCAGTCCACGGTGAGTGTGTGCCTTGTGGGGAGTTCATACACAGCTCTGCACATCTCAGTGCTTCCACTGCCCTTGTCCCAGCCTTCCTTTCCGTCCACTCCATGAAAGCCCAACACTATTTTCATTAAAACAGTTACGCTTGACTCCTTTAAACCTCTTTGTTTCAGCAAGGACTGTGTCTTTAAATGTGTCCCCTGGAAATTATAGGCCTGTTGAGTGCTCGGTAATTGTCCCGACCCGCGGGTAGTCAACGAAGGCTCTAGAGAGGGGGAGCGGGATAATAGGGAGACAAGAGACACGAGAAACGGAGGCAAGACAAAATTCTGATCAAGCCTCGTTTATTGAGCATAAGTCTCGGGTTTATATACAGTGGAGGAATGGGGATTGACGTCAATAGGTAACCAGGCAACAGAGGGAGGTCCAGACATCACGCGAGGGTGGTCAGAGCATCAGGTGATATTACATCATTACAGGAAGTTGACCATATATAGAAGTCTATTACATCATTACAGGAAGTTGACCATACATGGAAACTACAGGAAACCGACCATATATGGAAACTGAAACTAAATTCTCAAGATGGCTGGTAGTTTACAAGATGGATGCAGACCGCAGGTCTCTCAGCGGTCTCCCACAGGTAATAACTGGACTTTCCTGTTTTTTGTTAAATAACTTTTCCGTAACTAAAATTCTTTGATAATTATGTTGATACATCCAATAAGCTCACTAAGCATTCCTTAGAGAGATCCCACGCAAAGAGGCATAATAAAAGAAGTTCAGTGATGCCAAGAGATAAGTGGGTAAAAGAAATAGGATACAAAATAACTCTCAAAGAGCAAATGAGAAACTGTATGGAGGCTGCAGGTTCTATGGTAGCAGAGGAAGGCAGAGCCACGTGCGCCTTTCAGGCAGTCTGGCTTGGTGCATGGTTGAGCTCACTCTGCCTGTTTTCTAGACTGCTGTGCACCATCCTCCAATATTTTAGAGGTTTTAGAGTTTTATTCAATCAACTCTATCTATCGTTTTCTTTGGACTTTTCTCACAATTAACATCATCAACATTTTATCTTAAAGGATGTAGAAGTACACGAATGTGTTCAATCTGTCACCTGGAGCGGTAACTCCATGGGTGTTTTGTTTGTTTGTTTGTTTGTTTGCTTAAGTAAGCCTATAACATCCAAAGATCCTCTATTAACCTCTCAAAGCTTCCACCAATACTTGTGTGCTGATCACCCAAAGTATGTTGTCTGAAACGGTATTGTTTACAATGTCAAACTCAAACGGGAATAACTGTGGCCACATACGCTCTGTCCATTCAGTTGAAAAAGCATGTGCTCAACAGTTAAGCACACGGCCCCCATCACCTTCCTCAAACTGAACATGCAAAGATACCAGCAACTTACATTTTCCATGGCTGATTATGGAAAATGAATAAATGATCCTTGAAGTTAGAAGAAAAAAATAAAGATAAATAGCAGAAGCTAGATTCACATGTCATACTAAAGAATGTTCAAGTTTTTTTTTTTCTGTAAATTTATGGGTGCCAAAAACACAAGCTTATAGCTTTTGATTTGCTTGTTTTACCTTTCCAAGCTGGGAAAGAATGGGCCCTGACATCCGTGACTGAGGCTTGAAATCATGAGATTCGAACTAGGAATGTTGGCAAGGATGGAGGAGTTCACTTCTGTGCATACCGATTCTTCAGGACCTCTGGCATCTCCAGATCAAGATGCCAAACTTCATTTAATATGATAAAAAAACCTGCTTTTGTTTGAGATGATCCACTATGCTGTTGCTTCTGAGACGATCCCATTTTATTCATGTAAATGCAGCAGTTCAGAATGCTCTAGGTTGGGTGAAAAGAGGAAAGATCACTCGAGTTTTTAAATAAATCTTGAGTAACGGTCCTACTGCTTCTCCATTGCTTCCCAAATATCCCTATGGATGTTAGCAGAGCTTGTCAAAGGGCACACACCTGAACTGACATGTAGAGAGAAGCATTCTAAGTCTGCGCCCATGCAATGTATTGTTGTATTTATTAATTCTTCCCATTCTACTTGGGTTTCATGAAGGCATTTTGAAGAGGTAGCCCGGCTGAAGGTCCTGGACTCACTGCATCAAGGATAGCAGCATCATGGGTATTTGCGTACCCCAGAGATAAACACGTGCCCACATTGCCAGCAGAGCATTTCACAACTGCCCGTATGTACACAACATGAATGGCTACCACCAGGTGAATGGATGAAGAAAATTAGGTCTAGCAATATGATGAAGCATTATTCCACCATAAACATAAATAAGTTCAAATCATTTGCGGAAAAAAAGATGAGATTTGAGACCATAACATTAAGCAAAATAGGTCAGACATACAAAGTCAATTACTGTATGCTTTCTCTTGTATAAGAAATCCAAAATATAAATGAAGAGCAAAGCATATACAGATGAATGCGAGAAAGGAGATGGAAATGGGAGAAGAAAGCAGAGGAAAAGGAGGGTAAGGTGGGGGATAAAGGTATCAAAAATGTCCAAAGTGCAATGTCTGCACAAATTTCCCTTGTAAATAATCATAGTGTGTTATAATTCTCATCAAAGTATACTATTGAGTGTTTAATTAGTATACAGATGTACTATCTAAAAGAAGAACAGAAAATTTGTGCTTTTTCCTTAAGTATTTTTTGTTTTCTTTTTCCTGTATATGGCAACCATCATTCTATTCTCTACTTTCGTAAGGCTATTTTAGGTACTAAATTGACATGTAATCATGTTATTAAGAAAAAAGAACACATATATTTTTCTCATGTTTTGTTTCTCTCTATGTTATCTGGTACATTATAGTCTAACAACTCCAAAACAACTTGTGTTATTTATTTTGAGCTTTGTGTGTTTGTTTATGTCTATAACCTTGTTGCAAGTATTTATCTTGCCCATACATTAATATGAATAATTTTTCCTCTGAAAAATATCCTATCTTGAATTGCCCCTTGGAAGGCATGATCAAACACACCTTTGAAAGGTGACGGGGTTGTGGAAGCCAATGTTGCTAAATATGGACCCAAAATACATGAAAAGCGTTGTTCGCATTGTTCAGATAATGTGCGTTCTCAGGGACAGCAGAGAGGCACCCAAGTTGGGGCAGGATGACTTTCGTTAAAGGCGCAGAAGGCAGCTTGGGCTTGCATCCCCAGTCAGTGTCAGGCGGGGGCGGTTCTGGTTCTGAGGACTGGTGCCCTACGCGGCGAGAAAGAGCGGCTGTCGTTATCCGAGTGCCTTGCCCTCTTCGTGTAAGGCCAGTGGGTAAGGGAAAGGAAAGGAGCCCGGAAGCTCTTTTCCAAATAACAGCTATTTTTCTGCCCAACCTTAATCACAGTTTCACCTTAAACTGGTTTTGCGTAAAGCTTTTACTAATCACCCAAATCGGACATTCACCCTGAGTGTAACAACAAATAATCTACGATATAATTTCATCCGCGCACGCTTTCATTACGTCCACAGTAGAAGTATATCCGCACGATGAAAGCCAGCCACTGTGCAGACTCACGCTTTTCATTTGGGAATGTCCATTTGTAGTCTACTTCCTTTCGAAAACATATCCTGAGAAAAACAATGGGGAAAAAGAAGAAAGTAGTAGAAAGTACTGCCAAACAAGCGCTCGTTATACACCAAGCAGGGCCGTCAGGAAGTTTGTCTAAGTTCTTTTCGTGATAAACTTGTAAGCTGTGCCTTAATGCTATTTGCACAAATGGTAAAACAAGATTTAGAGAGATTAAGCTGTTTTCTTGAGGTCAAATACCCTACTGTTTGAAGATTTAAGTGCTTAAAGGCCAGTGCCAGTTAGCAATGCAGTCTGTGTTCTCTCCTAATGCAGTGCTGACGCTGTTCCTACCAATGCTGAAATACAGGTACACTTCCTGTCATGGACTTGCACTCTGGTGACCTCATCTGTTCCTTCTCGGTAACCTTGTGAAGGAGTATTTATTTTAATTTCTTTGCTGTTTTAATAATCATATTTGTTTTACATTTCTGCACTCTGTGAAACCTGGTTAGGTTCTCCTTCATTATAATAATGATACACTGGTTTAGACAAGTGGCTCACATTCTTTTCATTATAGTGGAGGAAAAGCCAGCTGGTTCAAAGATGATTCATAATTTCTTTGACAGTATATATTTAAATGGTTATGAAAGTATTTTTTTGAGACAGCGTGATACTTTAAAAGATATATGACCTAGCTCTTTTGCTGTGATTTAGGTAAAGAATGTATATAAATTGTCCTATAAGATCTCTAAGAAGTATTACACATTTGTCTTCTTCTGATTTCTACCCTTTCCTCATTCCCTTGCAATGCACTTTGGATTGAAAGATAGCCCATGTTTTCAGAATAGAAGCATGATACATTGGGAAGACCACTAACAAAACTCCCAGAAGATAATTAACTCTAATCTGCCACCAGGAGACAGTCTTTAAAACCAAGCTGGCATCCTTTGTTTTAAAGACATTAGGAACATATTTTACCTAAGTTACAGTGATGTTATTTGTAAAACAGGGAAATAGTATACAGGTTGAACAGGCTTAGTTTAAAGACAGGAAAACAAAAATGCTCCAAACTCTATAACTTGTGGAATGTCTCCCATACTATGAAAATTTGTTTCATGCATGAAAATAACTAAATTGTAAAATTTTAGTTACAGTGTATATGAAATGTAAATGAGTTCTGTGTTCCTGCTCCAGGCTCACTATAGTTATTTTCAAGATACTTGATTATGGGCATGCAAATATACCAAAACTTTAAACAAATGTAAAATATAAAATCATTTTGGCTCAAATCACTTTTAGACAAAGGATATCCTAACCTGTAATAACCTCATAGGGTTATTCTGAGAATTGCATTAAAAACTGGCTTAAAAGTATGCTGTAAATGGGAAAGTGCTACAAGGACATGTTATAATGTGAGACTTTATTTTAAAATAAAAGTAACTATATCATGTACAGATACAAACTGCCTATAATGAATGTGATCATTGTATATACCTAAGCTGTACCAATAAACTTAAATTTAAAAATTCAAAAAATAAAAGTAATTCTATATAATGGAATATTACTCAGCTATAAAGAAAGATAAACTCAAGTCTTTTACAGATAAAGGGTCACAACTAGAGGCCATACTCATAAGTAAAGTAAACAAGAACTGCATGTGTAAGCAATGTATTGTCTCACTAGTGCAAGAACCTGAAAGAGTGAATAAAAGTTAGGAGGTATGCTAGACACTATGAAATGAAAGGAACATGCGCAAAAGTAAAGTGCAACTGGGGTGAGTAAAAAGAGAAAGGAAAGAAAGGGAAATTATGTATATATAAAGGGAAATTATATGTGTATGGACATACAGGATAGCTAACATAGTTGAACTACTAACTTCTATTGCTTTACCCAAAGGAACAGTTAATGATTAATAATTTGATCAGTCTTGCATGTCTCTATTTGTTCGCCTGAGAAATCACTTTGCAGATATTAATACATAGTACAACAACAATTGATAATTTCCTACCACTTTGCCTGTAACTCTGTATTGCTTGCATTGTTCTTATGCTATTTTGTAAATGGATGTCTGTCTGTTAATATGTTTTCCTTCTTTTATTTTTAAAATAAATAAAAAAGAGAAAAAAATAAAAGTAATTATCTGCAAAAGTAAGGCTCTGTGCAGTGAGAGTTTACGTAAATATTCGTAATACTCTTTCTACTATTGATCCTTCCAAGACCTGAGGGGGGCAAATCTATGAGTGGCTACTTAATTCCTACTGCTATCTCTCTTCAATCAAACTATGATGAAACATAGTTATGCATCTTTGAAGACATCTAGAATTAAGCAGTGGGAGTTGTGTGCATGCAATCGTTCAAATAAATCATTAGATTTTGATGTTCTGCCCCATCCTATCTTCTAGTTTCTAATTTAGCTCCTGTGAGCCTCAGTTTCACCATCTGTAAAGTGGATTGATAATGCCAACTTGCAGAAACATTCCAAGGAAGCAAGTGAGCAAAGAAAATAAATACCTGGACTGGAAGCTACTGCTTTCACTGTAATAAAAGTAACATAATTAGTTTTAGTTCATGTAATTTTTTCCTTCAGGATGAGGTACCTGAAATTTACCTAGATAGGACTGATGGAAAAAATTGGAAGTAGATTTTATCATTATTTTAAAATTAAATTTGCCTAATAATGGACCTTTTAATCTTGGAAAAATAATACTTCCATAAGAGAATCTTTTCTAAGTCCTTAATGGTACATAAACATAAGTGGCTTTAAAAACCAAGTTCTGGAACGTTACAAAAGTGTAAATTTGATAACTGATAAATCTGTAAATAAGTTAATGACCTTTCTATTCCTAGGTTGTTTGTTCTCTTTAGTTCTGAGCTCAGTTGATCAGCAAAAATATTTTCCTCCCTCCCTCACTTCCTTCCTTCCTTCCTTGTTCTGCAGATCAAATGTAGGACTTCGCAAATCTTAGGCAAGTCCTCTATCACTGAGCTACATCTCAGACCCCAAGGCTAGAGTTTTGTTGCAAAAATATTTGTATCACCTATTGTTGTAGTTTTGCAACAAAGATTAATAAATTTTAAGCTAGAAGACCTTAGGATGGTGAAAGTAAAGGTGAGCCGTGTCAGTGTTACAAGAATAAAGGTATTCAGCAGAAATAATAGCACATGGGACTCTAAAGGGCAAGAAGACTTCACTGGTTACAAAGCCTCGGGAAGAATCATTATGTACGCCTGTATTCCTGCTCTCTTTTATAGACCCAGCAAATCTCGATCTCTGAGGGTACACTTCAAAACTCTAGCTCTTCAAATTTAGGACTTAATATTTTGAACACTACAAGCTTGAACTCTGAGTATCTTCTTATTAATTCTCCTGTACCTCTGTGTATTGAAGATCATAGAACATGTCAGCAACTTTTAAATTGGCATAAATGTAAACTGCAATTCTTACACATGCTACAGAAAGACTGCTAGGTTTTAAATCCTCATTGAGCCATCAAGACACAATAAATGGCCACTCGAGAAAAAATTGAAAGCCCTAATAGCTCTGGATTTGCCATCCATCTTCTAAATAATATAAATATGTAATAATCTTTTCGAAAAGAAAATTCCAAGAGTACATGACTGTACTGAGAAAGTCTATAAAACAGTTGTGGAAAGGATAATAGCAATTTACCAAAGCAGGAAGAAGTGAATAATTTCCAATTCATTCTGAGGCCAAATTATTCTACCACAAAAACATTGCAAAGAAAGAAAATTAGAAAGAAATATCAGCCCTGAATATAGACATAAACCTCAATACAAAGTATTAGAGTATAAAATTTACTAATGTATTAAATGAATAATATACTGTTGCCTTTCATTTATATGGATAGAAATATCATTCTGCTCATGCTAATTTGGGGATGCCTTTCAATGAACGAATTGTATCTTTGATGTTATCCACATGTTATTATTAAAATGCCCTTACTTAAAACTGTTCAAGAGGGGGAATAGCTACTGATTTTTCTCTATTATATTACATGAAAGTATTAAATAAACAGAATGAAAATGTGCCAACAGTATTACATGTTGTTTCTTATCTCTACAGTTTGTCTGATAGGAGCTTCTGTTAGGCTTAGAGAGGTAAGAAATTAAATGATAGGATACTTAGGGTCTTTAGAGTCAGCCAGCAAATCATTTCTGAACTGTGCTCTGTGATTAGGCATAGTGAGTGGTACACACTCGCAGTGACGTCATTTCCTTTGCTTACCTAGTTTAGCCATATAGAAAATACAGACTTTATTACTTTAGTGCATTTTTTGAGTTTATTTGCAAATACTTATATGTAGTCTACTGTCATCCACTTTTTAATTTCCCCTGGAATTTAAAGAGTAATAACTGTTGACAAAATATATTAGTGCTAGAAGTTATGACAGGTCATTATTTTCCTGTCTTCAATATATTTACCAAACATAAAATATGAGTTCTTTGGTCCTACACAGTTGCTCCAAAGATGATTTAATAAACAAGTTTTTACTTTTATTCATCAACAATTAGCTGAATAATTTAGTATTAATTTCTTTCTCCATGCTAGATAGTTTTTACTAAAGGCTGCCTAATGCAACATTTGGTGTCTTATAATTTGCACCTTTGGGATGTGTGTATTTTATCCTTCTCATTCAGTCACTCTGCAGTTTTGTCTTGATTAATTATGACAGAGTACATTAAAAAATAAGTCGAGCTAGATAGTTACCTAGGACAATGTTTGATAATTTGAATTTTTTACTTTGAGGAAGGTTTGATTTTATTCCTGGCATTATTTTTCAAATACTGTAGAGTGGGTCCATTAACAAAGTATCTGTATCACAAGAAAATGCACATAGTTTTCTTTAGATTTTTCAGCTTAGTCATTTCATTAAATAGCTTAAAGGCTGCCTAGCTTTAGGGATATTCACTTTGCTCACATCAGATTTCCATTTCTTCACAACAGCATGGAGATAAATATCATTCTTTTGCATTGCTTTAAAGCCCAGTATGAATCTACTGGATTCTTTAAAGCAGGTGCTGCTATGTGAATGCGGTAGCCCAGATACGATGGTGGGGATCTCAATTATGGCAGGTGCACAATCAATCATACTGACTGGTTGGTGAAAGAGAACAGAGTAAAATATATCTACCAAGTTGAAAATATGGGTAAATATTGGTAATGTCTACCAAGGTAAAGTGGCATCAGTTCAGGGTTGATGCTAAATACTTATATTTTGTAGTAATTAGGACAGCTCCTTCAGTGGCTTTTTTTGCAAGTGAATATCTTGTTTGGTGAAGCTCTGTATTATTTCTAATGGCTTTTTATTATATTTTATTCTCTTTAATGGTTTGATCAATATTGCATTCTTATATCTGGTCATCTGAGCACCTTCATTGAAGAAAACAGTGTGTAATATAACAACTGCTATTAATTTCTATCAACTAGTTTTGAAGCCCCATATCATTTTTATTGTTTATGCTTTCTTTTGTCTATGTTGTTGGTATTTTATTATGTTTTTATTATTCTCTTTATAATAATTATTGTAAAGTGACTATCTAGAGACATGCTGAGTATGTGAATGTGAAGCTTGGAGAATAACTCTAAATGTGATCTCTCTGGGGATCATCACTGTCTCAGTATTACCACCTAAAGAAAGAGGAAAATTCAGAAAATGGGGTGTGAGGAAATGTAGAGTATGAGCAGAGTTCACTGTGTGAGGACACTAAGAAAACAAAGAGGTGAAAACAACCTCAGAGAAGTGTGTCTTAGTTACTTTTCTCTCATTACTGAGACAAAATACCCAACACCCAAAATGAAGGAAGGAAAGGTTTATTTAGCTTACAGTTTGTGGAGGTTTCAGTCCGTATTTGGCTGGTTCTGAGGCAGAGTGGCACATGGCAGAGGGCAAACTGTTCAAGGCAGCGGAGCACAGCAAAACCAACCAGCCAAAGGGAGGAATGGCTGCAAGCAGCCTCCTTTTCTCCCTTACATTGTAAACAGCCTACCCCCACCCAGGGGGCATGCAGCTCTCACACAATCTCCATGCCCTCTTCTTCCACAGGCTCAGGATTTATACAAAGTAAGCACCTTGGCTTCCCGCTGAATCACATAGTTAACCTTTTAAACTTCCCAAATTAACACAATAAACAACATCCCAGAAGGGTAAGGGCATGTCCTTTTCACCCCAAGATCTACAACAGCTGAGTTACTCAGCTAAACTTCCAGACTCCCCAAGTTGACACAATGTATCAACCATAACAAAGTGGCAAAATGAAAGTGGAAGGGAAATTACTTGGTCTAGGAAATAGTGTGAAAATAAGAATGAGGCCGAGATTTAAGGCTAGGATGGTCAGTAGTGCCAAGTTCAGGAGAAAGTCGCAGAAAGACAAAATCGGTAAGTTGTCCTTTTGATTTGGCAATTAGGAAGTTACTGATGATGTAGAAAGGAGAAGAAGCAAAATCACATTGGTTTGATGACAGGCAAGAGGTGAGAGAGGGCACACAGCTCTTGAGTCATGCGAACAGAAGTGAAAACATACTAAAGAGGAGCTGGTGAGAATCGAGCATCGTATACTGCAGACGAAAGAATCCTAGGAGAATAATATTGATTTGACACATAGCATTGGTAAAAGTCACTGTAACCCTCATAGGAGGAGGAACTTGTGTCAACAGAAGTGAAGAAAGTTAGTCACATGTACACTTGTATCACTCAGACCTTATCAATTCCCTTAAGATAATGATTCAGTTAATAAAAATTAATGTGTTTCTATATTTAAGATAGATATAATTTATTTGCACTTATTACGTCGATGTATCAGGTGACTTTTTGATGTTCTTCAGAGTTACATGTGACATTGGACTGCAAAGATTGCAAATGCTATGGTCTGAGTTTGAGGGATGTGTGTTAGTGAGTGAATATTATGTTACTAGATTAGTGACTAGGCCAGGTTAGACTCCATGTTAACCTTTTGCATTGAAAATGGTAGAAATAATAACTTTCTATCACAAAGTTTTGTGACAATCAAGGAATGTAAAATAAAATGGACACGTTCTACAAATTAAAAAATACCCATTATTAATGAGGTAATTATTATGATCATTTCCAGGATCATAGACTGGGGCACTGGAGAAAGTAGATTTACATTCTGCGTTTGCCATCTTTCATAACAAAACAGACGTTTAATCTATAATAAGGTGATCTGCTCAGCAATTTAACGATCTATATGTTGGGTTTTCCTAGTGTAAAATCAAAAGGAGTAATTACAATACACTAGTGCTGGATTTCTCAGAAAAATATGCAGTGATTGTCCATACGACTGAAGTATACTTTCTTCTCTACTTGAGAAACCCCAAATGATAGTATATCCACTGAATCTGGTTCTTTCTTCATGAGAAAAGGCTATGATTCCTACATATACTAAATCAACTCCTAGTATCCTTGAGTGAATATAGAAAAGAAGCCACACCAAGGAAATTTTGTTCAGTCATTAGGAATCAGTGAAATTTGCAGTTGGGAGAACAGAAGGGAACAGCTTTGCTTTTTCCTATTGAGCAGTTTAAAAAGACCCTAAATCAAATGCAATCCTATTAAACACCTTGAAATGGATTTTGACCCTTAAAGTGCTTTGCTTTGAGGAGTACCATCCTTTAAAGTATTTCTAATTCAGATGATTAAATCCACTAGTGTGCAACATGGTCTTCACCTCATTACCTTTATGTTTTGTTTTTTTGTGTCTCTCCTGCCCAATAAATTCCCAGGGAAGCAGTGGTTATTTTCCACTTAATGCTTCAAGGCTACTCTGAATTATTACAAATTCACTTAAGTGTGCATGGCACTAACAGAGTAATTGATCTTCATTTAAATCTATTAGCCTAATTTCACTGTTCTTATATTCATATAAATACCCACAAACCATGTAATACTCTCACATTCATATGTACCATCCGTTTTATGCATATTGATCAATCAGAACTACATAAAACAATCTTCTTTATCTTTTGCATTTTTCATAATTGTCTCTGACAATGAAAATATACATTTAAATTGTTTATAATCAAAGAATAGAAGAAAATTATTCTGCAGACTAAAGTAAGCACCTTAAAAGGCAAAGAAATTACAAAATACGGCTTATATTTATGTGATTAAATTATTTTCTGCACAACAGTTGAATATAAAATGGAGATTTGTGTATATGTAATCAAATTATTGTATTGCTTATGTTGGAAAAATCGCAATATAATTTTGTGACCTCTTCTTTCATTTTTATGTAATGATATTGATATTTTGGAAACATGCTGCTTGTGTATAGAAATGAGTGAGTGAACTTCTAATAATACATTATCCTAGAATATTTTTAAGCAAAAGTCTTTGTGCCTACACCTTTAAACAAAGTTTAAGTTCAAGCATTTTGGAGTTATTAACATAACTTATTTTGTATTTTCTTCCTGATTTTAATCAATGAAAAGGAAGTAAAGGGACAGAACCTATTTCACTATTTCACACTTCAACGGTGTCTTTGTTTTAGTTACTTAAAACAAGGAAAGAGGTCTAATATTTGGGAGTGTGGGGAAAGCAGCAGTAGCATTGACATCGTGCAGCTCTCTAGTTTTCAACACCCGAGTTTAAGGACAAGTTGGAGAGAAGGAATTTATCCTGTGGGGTATTGACAGAGCGGGATTCAATACAAACCCTTTATGCACCATGACCCAGTTGTATTGATACGTGAAAGCAATGTCTTCAGGGGCAGTCCAAAGTGCAGGCTTGGTTGAAGTAAAGCTTTCACATTGTCTTTCCTCTCTACCTAACTCCTGGGTTCTCTGGGTCCTTCCTCTCTGTTGTACTCTAATATGCGGGCTTGGTTGGCTTAGGTGGGAAAACCAGTATTTGCTTATATTTCCTTTTCTAATTCTACAACTCAGTCATCAAATTGTGTCTCTAATTGCTTTGTGTAAAATGTTTTGTTTTGGTTAAAACACTAGGTTTAATAATTAAAATTTATTTAAAATGTAGAGTGTCTGAAATAGATTTTAAACTCACGAAAGGTTTGAAGTCAAAATGCTCAAACTGAAAGCATAACTGTAGATGCTCTCAGTTTTACTTTGCGTACATAGAGATAAAAATCATAATGATGTTCTTTTAATATTTTATTAAGTTTCCGAGAAGATTATAGAATGAGGGAAAATGCTTTTTAGTACAAATTGAGACTTTCAGTTCTTAATTATGGGCTGAAAATATAAAAATATAATATTACTAAACAAAATAAATGCTGTTTCTACTTGGTCTCAATAAATTTATTCAGTGATTTCCACAGATATCAAATTTAACTACAAAGTACTTCTTTATTTTAGAATATTATATTTCAGTGATATAATATACTTTAAAAAATCCTGTAGTCCAAAAACCTAGTGTTCGACTTCCCGCTGTGTGCTCTGAGTCTCTGAGCTTCTGTCCCACTCACTGGTATCTCTGCACAGCTGAAATTTCACTCTCCCACAGCATTACATTAGCTTGATGGATAACTATAATTATAAGAACAGTTCTTTATGATTTCCTCCTGGCTTTCAACAAATGGTCTAATTTCTACCCTCTGGACTGTACAAAACAAGGCTCATTCTCTATCCATAGATCAAATTCTCTAATATTAGATGACAGACATCATTTTCCCTTTAAATGTTTTCTTTAGTTTAATCATTCCTGATTGCTTCAAACTTTCATTTCATGACACAGTGCTGTGACTTAAATCAGGGTTTTCCCTTCTGATGTTCACGTTGGAATTGGATTGTTGTGTTGTGTTCTTGGGAGACAGGGATTTTAAGGGCTCAGTAAATCTTTACCAGGGATTTATGCTCCCCTCACCACGCCCAGGAAATGTGCTATTACTCAGAGTGAGTTGTTATGAAGTGAGTCTAGCTCTCTATCCACCTCTCTTTTGCAGGGGTAGCTTGTGTTTTACCTTCAGACATGACAGCAAGCTCTTAGTAGATACCTTCATGATGCCCTTCAGCTTCCCAACCTTCAGAACTGTAAGTCAGAAAAACCCGCATTCTCTACCAATTATTCAGTCTGCAGTATTCTGTTGTAGCAACTGAAAATGGGCTAAAGCAAATAGTTTTTCAAATTTAAATAGCTCAAAGTCAACTTCTTTTAGAGAAAAATATTTGGGTTATGCATTAAGTATTGAGCTGAGAGTCTGAAAATTTAGCTATCAGGGCTCTTTTCCCCTATCTGCTGCCATCCTGTTGATTTTTCTCATTGGTTAGATCAACATACAAATCCAAAGCTTAGGGCTCTTCTCTTTCCTTATTTGCTGGATTGTTTGTTCGAAGAGAAGACTGAAATTCCAGCTAGGAATGACGTACACTACATCTCACCAAGACTTGGTTCAGGACAGCTACAGATTTTGTCCTGGTTTATTCTACCCTAAAGAAGTCTTGACTTTTATGATATACTGAATTAATTTTTTTACCATAACTATTAAATATTCTTGTCACCAAGACTTGAAACTGTCCTATTTATATTTGTTATGGATCCACTGTATTATAAGATGCATCTGAACGTATTTAGAGATAAGAATTTAAAGGGGTAGTTAAGGTAAAGAGAAATCTGGAAGTTTAATCAAATATGACTATGACTTGCCTTCATATAACAGGAGGAAAAGCACCACTAATAAATGTTTTCATGGGAGAAGGCCTGAGGGGATACAGAAAGTAAATCTACACCTGAAAGACAAGGACAGAGATCATGGAGAAATCAAATCTAGTGAAACCTTCATCTTGGAATTTTATCCTCCAGAAATATACAAGAAAATATTCCACTGGTGGAGACATTTAATGTACCGCTTTTTGCTCTGTGTTGTTTTTATGGCTGTCCCTAACACACTAATAAATCAATTCAACACCTTTTTTTAGTGCACAATCACAAGACATTGTAACTTTCAATAATATTACTTGGTTGGAGATTAATCCAGAGCATATTCCCTTATTTTCCTTTGACTCTATAATATCTAGTTCTATATATTCTGGGGCTTATAATAGTTTATTGGAAAAAGAATGCCTCACTATTATTAGAAAGATTCATAAATTCATCCAAATAATTACAAAGCTGAAATTTTTGCTGAGAAGATCTTATGTGGTTTCAATATAGTTGAAAATATTTCTGTGGAATAGAAGCAAATAGGCACATGAGTGTTGATTTATGTTGTGGTTTAGAAGTAAATGACCCCAAATGTCCCACATGTTAGTAAGTGATTCGATCACTGTACAGTGTGATCTCCTTTGTCTAACAGCTCTAAGCTTGAACTTTCCAATACCAGAATAGCAAAGTTGGAAAAAAAATCTACTTGATGTTTGTAATTTTGCTGAGTGGTCAAGCTGAGTTGAAAAACCTGTCTGGGTGGAGTGCATCAGGAGTCCTGTCTCACTTTGAACACAAGGGGCTAAAAACACCCTCACCCAGACAACCTATAGCACTTGCGTTAGTGGTCTTGATCATTCCTCACTGTGCTTTTTTTCTTTTTCTTCTCTTTGCACTTTACTTGCATGAGCTATTTTAACCATGGCTCCAAGGAATGTTAGTGACACCAGCAGTAAAGCTAAGAGGAAAGCTGTGAGAACCATGATAGAATTAAAGAAATCATTGTGAAGTTTGTTAAAATCCTGGAAAAATGAATTTATATGTGTAATTTTGGGGCTGCAGAACCTATTATTTGGTGTTCCATTACTTTTTTTTTGGAAAAATAGGTTTAGTCCTCAAACATTTTTGATGCTCAAACACGAATTTGGAAGAAACTGGGTTGGACACTGAGGTACCACTGTAGTAATCAGTGGATCCATTAATGGGTGAGTCAGTAGCTGAATGTACTCCCAGAAGGGGGAGCGTGGGTGGAACTGCTGTCACTGGACACCCACCTGGAAAGGTGTGTCATGGTCGGTATATTGTGTCAACTTGAGAAGTCTAGAACCTTAACAAGTAACTCAGCAGTTCTACAACTTGGGGTGAAAAGGACATGCCCTTCCTGCTCTAGGGCCTTGCTCAGTGTGGTAACTTGAGAAGGTTGACTAAGCAATTCAGCAGGGGCTCTGGGTCCTTGCCTTGCTGTAAACATCCTCAGCTTGTGGAAGAGGAGGGCATGGAGATGGTGTGAGCAGATAGCTGGCATACAATATAAGGGAGGAAAAGAGATTTGTTCCCCCGTGCCTTGTGCTCTTGCTGCTTTTGCAGTCTTCCTCCACCATGAACTGTTGCGCCTCTGCCACGCCACTCTGCCTTGGAGCTTGCTGAATATGGACTGAAACTTTTGCAAACTGTGAGCTAAATAAACCTTTCCTTTCTCAGTTTTGGGCACTGGGTATTTTGTCTCAGTAATGAGAGAAAAATAACCAGGACAGGTGTGTTCTCCTTCCCAGCAGCTCTCTTCTCTCTCAACTTCAGGGTGCTGTGGGTTGAGCAAACTTTCTCCACAATGCGTCCTCCCTCCATACTCTCCTGGCCTGGGAGACAGATGATTGCGGGAGGAATCCCTGAAGTAGTGACCCCTTCCAAGGAAGACAGAACGAGAGCAAACAAGACAAAACAAAACATTCATCCCTTAAGGCACAGGCTTCAGTGATTGTGTCCAGGGATGGAAAATAAGTCATTTACAAGTACTTTTTTTTTTCTATAGTGAATAGTAAGGCTTCATTTGCAAAGAAATGTAGACAGATGCTTAAACTGTGCTCAAAGAGTTTTCTTTTAAATCTTATGATTTGAATAATCTGATGGACTACCTGGTGGTAGAAAGGATTTTTTGGGTTTCTAAAATGGAGTATTTCCATATAAAAGTTGTTTCAAAGGAAAGAAGCAATTTAAGTTTGCTCTTATGTGTACTTAACCTTCAAAATGTTTTATCTTTATTCTTTCCAAATTAGATTATTTTAGAAAAAAATAATTATGCACAGTTGAAATTAGAATCTTATTTAACCACCTTATTTGAATATAAGCACCTTCATAAACGTAAGAGAAAGCTAAGGAAAATTAAACAGAGTATCAATTTTCAATTGTTGTTGCTAATAGAATATTCTGTTAAACATTCAAATACATGTTAATTAGCTATTAGGATTAAGTTTCAGTAAGTCTAATGTGCTGAGGTAATTTATTGTATTTAAATTTTCAGTGGAATAAGCGCCTGCCTAGCAAGCTCAGGGTCCTGAGTTCAATCCCCGGTACCGCCAAAAAAAAAAAAAAAAAAAAAAAAGTATTGTATTTAAATTTTCAGAAAAAATGTATTATGGCATGTTTAAATTGTTCAAAAGGAAAATAGCTTTGTTTATGTGAAAATGGTGTCAAACATTAGTCCCCTTAAGTGATAAATGGATAGTCTGCAAAATGAAACACATGAATAAAAGCAAAAGAACATGTGCTTTCCTCAAATACCTTGGATAACTGGAGGGAGCAAGTACAAATTAAAATACAGAATTCATAATTAACATGAACTTTAGTGATTCCATGTTATTCTTTGGATTTGTTATTATTTCTTAAATGTGCAACTTTATTAAGTCTAACTTTAGTTCCTAAGACTACATCTACTAATAATAGTCTCTTATTTTTATGTGGCTGTTTATTTCCCACAAACATAAATAGACTTTTTGATGGAGTAGTTTGGTGTGAATCCAGTGAACCTCATATGTATATTTCCAGGAGAGAAAAACAAAACAGTTGAAGCAGTGAGATACCTCAGAGCTAAACCTCTTACTTATTAAAATCATAATTTCTTCTTCTTTTTTTCTCTTTCTTGGTACCAGGAATCAAACTCAAGACCTTGCATTTGCCAGGCAGGTGCTTGTGCCACTGAATTATATTCCCAGCCCCCAAAGCATAATTTGTTGACCTCCAGTCCTTTGATAAAAGTTGAAAGTAGTAGAAGAATATAGCTTTATATGCTTTTGTTTCTGAAATTCAGAACCTTTATAAAAATAGGATCTTCTGCAGATAGAATGCTAGAAATCTCTGTAAATAAACACCTGTTAATTAAAGCTCCATTATGGTGCTGTACTAAATTCTGAAAAATTGTCCAATATGTGAATATTATTATGTTAAATATAGATCTGAACTATTTTTGTAGATAAAATAATTAAGCTGCTTTCTTCAATTTTGTGAGCTATTATAGGATATTTCAATAAAAGTAGCTTTAATCTCATACAAATAAATGAGTCAGCTTATTTATACAGTAAGTAAATGGCCCTATAATTAAAGATTTATGTACTCTTGAATTAAAATAATTAGACAATATAAAATTCTCTAAATTATTCATTGATTTTTCCTTAGATTCACTGATTAATATACATGAGAAATCTACATAAAATATGAGCATGTAGAATCTATTGAAACTTCATTTGCCTACTAAAGAGTACAATTGTGCAGACACCCAATTTAATATTACACGGCTCTGTTTTATCTGGGAACACAAAAATACGTAACTCTAGAATAATCTGCATAGGAGTGAAAATTGTGTTAAAAATAAAGTTATTCTAAAACTTCAGCTGACACAGGTGTAAGGATGAATGAATTGACAATATCCAAATGTATAGACAAGTGTCAATACTTAATCATGCCCGCA
This sequence comes from Dinomys branickii, assembly GCA_004027595.1. NCBI lineage: Eukaryota > Metazoa > Chordata > Mammalia > Rodentia > Dinomyidae > Dinomys > Dinomys branickii. The sequence goes on along the minus strand of PVLD010015665.1, from coordinate 988 downwards.
CTATTCTATTCAAATAGGAACATTCGTCATGCAAATAAAGCTTAATTAAAACCACATTTGTCAATCTTGGCTTGGTGACCTGCCAATTTAAAATAATTTGTTCTAATTCCAAGTTGTCTCACTGCACATGAATTTACTGGACACAATTTTTTTCTCAAAATTTTCTGCACAGGATCTGGAAATCAGCTCAGTAGTGAAGCACCTGCCTGGCAAGTGTGAAGTCTTGGGTTTGATTCCTGGTACCACTCAAAAAATTGTCTTCTCATAACTGCAAAATGGAAAAATTATAATCATAAACCTTGCAAGATGTATCTGATCACAGACATCATATAATAAGAATGACAAATGTTATAGTACCTCTAGGGTTTTAAAAAGCCAACATAAATATTCACAAACTTGATTATACGATTTAACCTAGAGTATGCCTTTCTGGAATCAAATAAAATAGAGTAACATGAATGTTTTCATAGCATTACATCGTAAGGAAAATTGCTAATTATTATGAATTATGAAAATTCTATCGATTTTTCTATAATCACTTTATTTTTATTTTTATTTATTTATTTATTTATTTTATTTTAGAAACATAAAAGTACAAAAACATATTGACAAAAAGATACCCATTATCATAGAAAATAGTACAATCACAACTAATCTCTAGACAAGGTGATATGGTCTCAACAGTAGTTGTTGCTTTATCCATTGATATATTCGAATTGTAGATGTATGGACCCATATACAGACATGCAAATTTAGTCAGACTGTTGATCCTCTCAACAACAGAAAAAAAAAAAACAAAAAAAACACAAGAACCAAAAATCCAAAGACAAGAAAGAAAACAGGCATGCATCAACAACAGCAACAACATCAACAACAACAACAACAGAAAAAAAAACACCGCTTGTTGCTGCTTTACATATTGATATCTTCGAAGTGTGTGTTCAGGCTAACACATACAGATATACACTATTAATCTAATATCCTGTCA
>PVLD010015664.1:0-47778 GCA_004027595.1 Dinomys branickii | reverse complement strand
GGGAGAATGTCCCTTAAGCTTTCTGCTGAGATTTGTTCTTCTGTCTTCCCTTTTTTGGGTATCAGATTCAAAATATTGAGCATTAGATTCCCCAGGCAGTTCAGCAGGCAAAGGTCTGCTGCAGAGGCTGCTCCAATGACTTTTCTTTGGGGGAATGTCCCTTAAGCTTTCTGCTGAGAGTTCCGCTTAAAAGGCTGTATAGATATTGGTTAGATACTCCCTACCGAGTGACCTGGGTGAGGTGTGTGAGACCGCTCCCCCGCCCTCCCAGGGTTCCCTGCAGGTATAGGAATGGATCTCCTCCCCCACTCGGTGATCTGGTCGCGAGCGCAGATAGCTCACCAGTTTTCGGAGTCCCTGCAGGCAGGAAGGTTCCAAGGTGCCAGTTTTTTGTGCTATGCTCGCAATCCGCCGCTCGCAGCCACTTGTTTCCTCGCACTCTCTGGGTCTGGGGGAGGGAGCGGGATGCTCCGCTCCTAGGCTGCGCAGCCTGCCCGATGCGCGCGAAATGTGAGACTGCCGGGTATTGCCGCTGCTAAAAAGCCGATCTCTGTCGGGAGTCGCTGGAAAGCTGCGCCGGCTCGGGAGGCGGGAGGGACCGAGCTAGCTGTGGCCCCCAGGGCTCTCGGACCCAGCCAAGCCCCCTACCCGCGCGGAGCGTCTCCGGCTCCCAGCGTCTGGGGCTTTCCCGCATCTCGCCACGGCAGTTTTGGCCGCCCTACCGCATCTCCCCCGGCAGCTCAGAGAAACACGTTCAGTTTGATCTTCCCAGCCGAGGTCCCGGCATTCACGCTCGCCAAGTCTGTCTCGAGCTGGTGGTGTTTATCAAGGAGGATCGCTTCCTTGCTGCTCACCTGGTTGCCATCTTCCCGGAAGTCCTGTGATAGAAGTTTTGAGCCCACCTATGAATGCAGTAACCCTTTAATAAATTCTAAGCCATATTGGGAATAAATAACTTTCAAAGACTTTAGGTGAAGCAAAATATATTTAATGTGTTGAATTAAACAAAGTCTATGTTATCCATGATCATTAGAAAGGCACATTAGGATACATTATTCCTCAATTAAAGGCAACAAATTTCATCTATACAGTGGTGACGCTGGTGGATGTTTGGATGAGATCATAGTATTTTCTGTTGCCTAAGGTAGAGCAATTACCCTTGAAATGTTTCTCTGTTCCTCAGCTTCCTCTTTCCCACTCATTTTCTTAGAGAGCAGGCTCTGGGTTATCAGTTCTAATTTCACGACATATGAAATATCTTACAATGAAGTGTTCTTATCTGCAAGTAAGTGAATCTACTCTACATAACTTAAGCTAAATATCAAGAGATATGAGTTCTCCCAACCATAATCAGAGGATGTGGAGTAGCATATTCAAGGCTATTTTTGCAGAGATGTGTCCTCAACCAGAATATAAATACCTCTGCCAGCAAAATAGAAGCTCCTTGCTGGGCTTGTTCATACTGCTGCTCTTTGAAGCAAAACTTGAAAAAAGAAAACTTGGTTGGTGGAGAGTAAATGAATATCAGTGTCTCAGCAGCAAAGGATCTAGGCACTCAGGGCTCATATCCTGTGAAGTTCCCCTCCGATTGGAGGGATATTTAAAAAATGATGATCAGCCACAAGTCTGAAAGGCATCGAGTATATGGAATAAACTTCTTATCTCAGGGAAAACTGTCTTTCTCATCCTTGATATTTTCCTAAAATATTGTCTGTGGGAAAGTAAAATTGTACAACCCCAGAAAAATAGACAATCTAGATTTTTTCACTAATAGCACCAATAGGAATCACAGATAAAGAAAAGCTCTATGGAAAGAAATTATCAATATGGACTGAAAACAGTGAGGAGGAACTGCCTGAGGAAAGGGAACCTTTCTACTCTCTGACTGAGGAGATGACAAAACCCGTGCATGCATTTATCAGAGCACATGAAATCACACCCTGGTGGCCAGTAAGTTTCAGTGTATGTAAATGCTGCACCAGTAAAAAATGTAAATATACCATGAACAGCTTTATAAGTTTTAGCTTAATTTTCCAATCAGGGTTCTACATACAGAGCCTTCTTCAGGGTTTTGACCTCTGTATACCAGGCTTTGCAGGCATCCTAAATTTCTAGTACTGGGAACTATGTACGGTAAGCCAAAAGGCAAGCCAGAAACACACAGTAAAACAGATTTTGATACCTATAGATACATGGGCAGCTGCAACAGCCCCACCATAACCAAGCCAGCAGCATAAGAACTCTTCTTTTATGATTTTCCTTAGCTTGTATTTTGTCTACCTATCTATCTACTTATTTATATAGTTAGTTAGGCCCTCCGGGCTCATCCTCATGCTGCCTGTCTGCCTGCAGCACTTCCCCACCACTACCCCATTCTCTTGATCGGTCCTGGTTCTCCCAGAAGGAGTCACCTGCGGCTCTGTCTTGAAGAAGCAAAATACCTCAGGATGTATTTAAAACTCAGGGCCAGTAGCACCTTGCATGCATTTTTAATTAAATGTTTTAATTTGCTGGTGGATGTTTGGATGAGATCATAGTATTTTCTGTTGCCTAAGGTAGAGCAGTTACCCTTGAAATGTTTCTCCGCTCCTCAGCTTCCTCTTTCCCACTCATTTGCTTAGAGAGCAGGCTCTGGGTTATCAGTTTCTACAGCTCTAAGTCTGGGATGTATAAAGGCAGAGAGAGAACCACATACTTGAGGTCACAAGTGTATCATCTATCTGCCTCTTCTTTTACCTTTCCAGGTCTTCTAGGTTGGTTTTACATTGAGGGTCTAAGACTTCAGATAAGTTCAGCAGGGCTAGAGTACTACAGCAGTACTTCATCTTCCCAGAGAAAAAGCCTCCCATGTGTGCATTTGATCCTACTACTTGTCACTTTCAGTTGTGGCCATTTACTTATCTATATCTTCTTTATCAAGTATTTTTTTGCCATGATAATGCTGTAGGGCAAACCATTTCAAAACTCTAAGTTTTAAAACTATGCACTTTTGTGTAGTTCTTGAGTCAGTAGATCGGTGTCTTAGGCTACACAGTTCTGAGTTCAGTTGGGCTCATCCTCATGCCTGATGGCTGACCAGCTGGCCTGCTAGTGTCACTTGGCTCTGTTCCAAATGTCTTTTGTACCCGTCTAAGAGGCTAATCCTGACATAGTCTCATAGTGGAAGGCACAGGTACAAAGAGACACAAAGAAATACAAAGGATTTTTCAAGCTTCAGGTGATTCATATCTGCCAAGCTGCTACAGGTCAAAGTGAGTCACGTGGTTGAATGCAGCGTTAAAGTGTACAGAAACAGGCTATCTTTTTAGACAGAGGAACTCAAACTCTGGTGTCAAAGCACACAGTACAGATAAAGCGCCAGGTTCTTTTATAGAACCAGTCTACCACACTCCTAAAGATAAGCTCTTTAGGAGCAAAAGGAGATGCTTTATCTGATTCATCCTTATACCCTTAGCTCCTACAGACACAGAGCAAGTGCTCAGTACATGTCAGTTTATATGACTGAATGAAGAACAACATTTAAATGTACTTGCCAACCAGTTAGAGATGAAAAGGAAAACTTTTGAACCCCTAGAGAGTTTGTTTTGCTGTAAATTTAGGTCTCTGTTGTCTAGAAATATGCTAGTAATACATATTTTAGTGGATTCTTTGCTGCCTAGCACATTTTTAAAGGTTTTGTTGTTGTGGTTGTTGTCTATAGGAATCCTGACTGTCCACTGCAACCTATTCACTACCCAAAAGGTCTTGTCTGTACCAACGGGGAGTATTACACTTCTCCAGAAATTTAAAGCAAGCAGTGTTGCTCCTAATATCCCAGGACTCACACTGCCTTGTTTAATACTAGCCTGGGTGGTTGCCTGGAATGGAATGGAATGGAATGGAATGGAATGGAACGGAATGGAACGGAATGGAATGGAATGGAACAGAATCTTGCTTTAGTTGCCCAGACTGGTCTATTTGGGTTTGCCAGAGAGCCTTGCCTCCCGACCCGGATGTACTTAAGCTATCCAAAGCTCTCTTCTCCTGAGCTGGTCTCTCCTACCTTGTTGGCATTCAGGGCGGGGCCCATTACCTGAGAGTAAATCCCAAACTTCTGGCAACACCACCCTCTCAGAGCACAGGATAAGAACACACACTGCTGCAGTGTTCATGGATCTTTAACTGGGCAAATGCAATCTGCATAAACCAAATTTCTCAAAATACATAGTGAATCGTAAAATCACAGCATTCAATTTCTTTTTAAAGTTGTGTAAACTGAAACTAAAACTCCCCTTAAAATGATTGCAGACATTCAAGGGTGAGTATATAATGCATTTCTAAGAGAAGCTATCTTTTGTTATCATTTTTTTCTTACTTACTCTTGTAAAGTCTACATTACCTTGTCATCCGGCCAAATATCACTCAATGCCTATGACAAAGTGATTCATGTTCACTTTTGAAACCTCCAATTTCTCTTCCAAATGAAATGCCATGTGATAAAGCATACATAGCAGATTGTGTCATGGGTGATTTGAAACAGTTACATGTTGGTGAAAAAGAAAGATGAAAAGGAAAGAATAACCCACACCTGCTGCAAAGGGATATGCTCTTGTTAAGTTACGAGAAATACATAGGATATGGCTTGTAAGTACAAAGCTGTTTCTAAAAGAACTTCACTCAGTTGCAGAGAACAGTTACCTTATTCATATTTAAAATAAAATAACTTTGAGGAGTTTGATAATGCACAAGCAAGATAATATAATTTCTGCCTTCCCTCCTATGAAGGGAATAAAATAAATAGTATCTTTTTACTTCTACTGTATATCATTAATCTCAATTATTTCTAGCCCAGTACCCACATGCTTTATACAATGCAAGTGGTTTACAAAACAAACACCTGAAGGCAGAAAGTGAAGAAGTTATAAAGCCCTAGTTATGGAATTTATAAGTATGATGAAGTAAAAAACAAATCTGTTATGCAGCATTGACCTGCAGGGATTTTCATTCACTGACTTAGCCATAAATATTTAATGAATAGCTATTACAAATAAGATGTACTGATAGGATAAGGGGAAATATGAAATCAGGGGTGAGGAGTTGAGAAATACTAAACAAGTTGTAAAAACTAGAGGATAATTAACGATGGATGATAGATAGGTAGGTAGATACGTAGATAGATGTAGATAGACGTAGGGCAGAGGGGAAAGGGCAAAGAACAGCATTGTGGGAGACCAAGGGGGATTTCATGCAGCCATAGTGGGACATTTTGCTTCAGGATCCAGATGGGGTAAAAAGAAATACTTTGGATGTAGAATAGCAAAAGCTGCTCTGTTGGATGGAGCCAGAAGCAGCAGAAAGGGCTGGAAAGTTTACAAAGCAGGAAACTGAAAATATCTAAGGAACCGGAAGTGACTCAGTTTGGTGGGAAGAGAGAGAATGTGGAGGGCTTGTAACAAACATGATTAGCAATGTAATTCAGGAAATTTGCCTCCCAGAGGTGGAGCATTACATAAAAAAGTGTCAAAAACAAAAAATTAGATAAAAATTTCTCCTCTATTAAATTTTCAATATAACTAGTTTAAAATTTTCTACATAAATTAACTAGATTAATGGAAACTAACACCAAGAAAGGACTAGAATTTTAAAAACTAAGAATATTGCTATGTGCTATTTCCCCAATACTTCCTCTTTGGTGTATAATTCCCAAGAGCAGCCCATGATTTTCCTGTGGATATTTAGATGACAAATTGAGATAATTTTCTCATCCTACCAAAAAATATACAGCCCACACCAGAGAAATAATAAAGGCTAAATAAGAAATAAACATACACAGCAAAGAAGTGAGAGAAAAATCAGTATTGATCTAGAAGCCATCGAGCTATCTGAGAAATTGCTGTACTTCACTCTCTTTTGAAAATTGGGAGAAATAGTAGTGTGACAACCAAAGCTGTGCAGATGCATTTTTTTATTGCAGCTTCACTTTGTTTTACCAGCAAACCTAGAGCAAAGAGGCCATAAACCTTTCCACAAAACCCTGATCTTTGGAAGGATATGTAAATGGAGCTATTAAAAACATGCAATGAAAGCTGATACTTGACAGTGAGTCAAGATCTTTCCATTTCTGAAATGAAGCGGCGTGGCCTCTCCAAGAATAGGAGATCAGGGGACAGTGGAAAGGCCACTGCATTATTCCTGCCAACATAAGCCAGATGGACTTTTAAAGCCAAGTGTTCCACACATGAGTAACTTACTGCTCTCAGTGAGTTACCTGGGGACCTGCAGAATGGAAACTGAGCCATCCACACCAATGGGATATGTTCCATTTCACCATTGATCTTAAAAGAAAGATATTCATCAGCTCATTCAATATTTTTCCTAAAGAAAAATCATGGTCATGAGGACCCTAAGTAGCCAGTTTATAAAAAGGATGACTTAATCCTTGGCATGCACAGGGGATACAGAAACTCAGATCACGTGTGAAGAAATACTTCTATTCAATAAAATGGGGTCCAATAGACCTATAAAAAGTACATATTAAAGGAAATGATCCTGATATGGTGAAAGCTAAGGAAGCAACACAACTTGAGATTCTCAAGCTGAAGAATATTAATGAACACAAAGGACCTATGAAACTCAGCCAGTCCTGAACATCTGATTAAATGATTCCCACTATTGCTACTACCCACCTGGTGCCTTCCATGCCCGCAGGTGCAGGAGCACCTGAGCTGCTGAAGCCCTGTGCCCTTTCGGAACAAAAAAGCAATGCTCTGACTCTACCACTTTTAGACCTGTGTTATAGCTGAAATGGAGAAGTCCTAAAAGTCCCAGATCTGAGTATTCTCTCTGTAAAATAAATGCGTGTCTCCTGGGCCATCTCCCTGGAAAAGCGGTCTCTCACTGGGGTCCAAACTCTATACCCAGAAACCAGCTCACCCCATTATTACCAAAGAAAAGACATTGACTTTTCTCCATTGGGTAAACCCTGTCTGTTCAGCTTCTCTACAGCATTCTGCTTGTTCCTTGGTGGTTTCAGATCTGCTAGGGCTACTGTGGATGCAACAGTTACCACTATTGTGGCCAGTAGGACTTGTACTTTCCTTTGAGCAAGTTCCCACCACAAGGCCAGTGCTAGCCCCTTGCTAAGAGTGAGGATGAAGAGGAAGAAGCAAATGATACACTTTGTCTCTTCCCACCCACCAGGTCTGCCTTATGTCTTGTCCTACTTTACAAGGATTACTGGCAGGAACACGCAGGTCCTTCTGGGGAAAACCCAGTATCTCTACAAGAGTAGAGCGCTGGACTGGTGGCTTCAAAAATCAATCCCAAAGCAATAAGACTTGGAAACATGCATCAAGACAGAAGTTACTGTCTAGTTTTAGCTTATTTATGAGTGATTGTTTATGTTCTGTTCTTTAATTTTGTATCTCTTAAGTTACGTGAGTTGGCTTTGATCTTTTCTGTTAATTCAATAAACATCTGTCTACTTACTGTCTATTATAAATACAGTTGAAGGATGGAGGTAAAGAGCTATAAGAAGCATCCCTGCCCTCAAAGCACACAGAATTTGGTAGGGAAAGCAAAATTTACTCACGAAAATATTTATGAAATTAAGGGGTTCAGTGTATTAGGAAGGAAAGAAAAGATATGCAAAAGCAAACTTGAAAAGCAGGAAAATCAAATCCTGAGTATCTCATATCAAGGTGCTATAAAATTAGTAGCAACCAGAAAGTACCTATGCTTCATTTTAATTTTGATACATTAGAAAGAAACCAAGAAACTTCATTATTTTACTGTCTCCCTTCTGGATAGGAGTACGTCATGGAGACAGTTCAGGAGGAAAGTGCTGAATAGTCTTCCACCATTCTCTGTGTACCCGCTGATATCTTTGCTTTAGCCAAGTGTTATGGTTTGAGTCTGCACTTCCCCCAAATCATGCAGTCATGGGGTGAGCTTCTAGATTTTTGATCAATCCATAGTCCAGTGCTGGGATTATGGGTGTGAGTGCTGCACCCACCTTGGGGCAGATAGTTTGCATACATTAAAAAAAGAGGCTGCTTGCCGCCACTCCTCCCTTTTTGCTCTTGTTGATTTTGCTGTCTTCCACTGCCATGAACTGTTGCCCTCTGCCATGTGCCACTCTGCCTTGAAGCCAGCCAAATATAGGCTAAAACCTCCACAAACTATAAGCTAAATAAACCTTTCCTTGCTTCCTCAATTTTGGGCTTCAGATAGTTTGTCTCCCAGCAATAAAATGAATAAATTAATTAATAACAAGACACCAAGTTAGAATTTAATATCCAGGGGGCATGCAGTTTAATTACACAGTAGAGTTTATGTAAATGGAAGATCAGAAATTATCCTTTGACTTGTTTTAGAATAAATACCAAATCTTCTCATGATTAAAAGAGCAAAAGTAGAGAATTCCCTGAGGATGATTTAAAGGTCTTCTGTCCGCTCTTTTTCTAGGACACACCCCCACACCGGTGAGCCACTTCTTTCCCTCTTTATTTCTTAAATTAACACTAAGTAAACATCCTTTGAAAATGATAGGGGACTTCATAAAACCATTCCACTTCAAATATTTGAACATCTATAATTGAAATCTTTAATTTTCCATTCTCCTTGACTTGCTTGACCTCAATACAACCGAGTACAGGGCAAAAGTAAGAAGTAGGAAACTCCCTGATCTTAAAAACGACTTTTCCCATCCCCCTCCATACCTCCATTGTGCTGAACAGAAACTCTTACAAGATTCAGTCATTTAAAGTAGAAGCTGCTCAGCCAGGCATGGTGGCACACTCCTGTAACCTGAGCACTGAGGGAGCCTGAGGCACAAGGGTTACAAGTGCAAGTCCCAGGGGGCAGCATAGCAAGACCCTGTCCCAAAATTTAAAAAATAGAAAAAAGGATGGGGATATAGTTCAGTGGTAGAATACTCCCAAGGTAGCTCCTCCAGTACAAAAAGTTGAAGTTCCTCAGGGTTTCAATAACATACATTTATTTTGTGTTCCTTTCAGTATGTTAAACAAAGCTGGGGAAAATGATGTCAGATGTTTACTGAACATATTTCATTATTTTATTGAGATGTGTTCTGACATGTTGGCTGTTTTAAAAAGACAAACAATAATTTAGAAGTTTATTTTCATTGTTTTTTAAAGGTACTTTACATAGTGAGCATGATTTTTCTTAGCTGAGCACAGAATTTGCCTATAACACTTTAAGCCACTTTACCATTCTCTTCAACATCTACTGCCTTCTGTCTTCCGTAATATTTAATTATTCATGAGCTAACACAACTTCACGTTGGGAAAAAGTAATGAGTCTCTGTTTCTTGCAAATCCCAGTCGAAAGCAGAGAATGCTCTTTGAGTATGAATAATCACTACTATCTCTGATTTATTCATTAGCCTAAGATTCATATATAGCACTATTTTACAGGATATAAGATATAAGCCAACTAATCAATTCTATAATTAGTAGAAACATTATTATGAATGCAGAAAATATCAGTAATAAACTGTGAGCTTTAGGATCAAGTAAATTCTATGGGACCATTAAAATATCCTTCTTTCCAACTTAAATATAAAAGACATACATAGAAATAAAATACAAAAAAATTACTTAATATCAGAAGCTCTAAAACTTATGGTTTATAAACTAATATCTCAAGATTTCTATTAATCGCAGTGTGAAAACCAAAGAATGCATGAGCAGCAGGCAAAGTTGGTTGAAATATGAGGGGAAGAAAGGAAGGTCAGTATAAAGCTACGGGCCAGAGTTCTGTGGAAACAGAACGGTTTTCAAGAGAAAGAGAACAGATCTATCCTTTTCATTATCTGGAACCACAAGACAGAAATGCCTGTTACACTGAACTGAGTGGAAAAATAGACTGACAAGTGTATACAGAGCTGCCACTAAAAAGCGGAAAGAAGCCCATTAAAATCCCCACAGGTAAATCTCTCACTCCTGTTGAAAGTTTCAAGAGTACGCCAGCATGCGTGCACCTGAGAGTACTTAGATTCCTACGTTCTTCCTTGACACATTAGGGCAAACTGAAGCCTGTCTGCCAAAGCGCCCCTCAGCTGATGACCTTGGATACTTAACGGTCCATTGATATGATGATGCAGTGACCTTCTCTAGTTTGGCAAAAGGCAAGGAAATAGTCATCTCGGGTAGCCAAATATGAACCAGAATTTGGGGGATTTAGATTTTAAACATAGTTCTAATTTAGACAATTAATGAGATATTAATTTGCTATATTTCAGGTTACTAGAAAATCAGAGAACATATTCGTACTCTCATTTCTAAAGAACCATGTTTCTCCTAGAATATGAACATCAATTAATCAGAGATTTTACTTTAAAACTGTGGGGGGACACTAAGCCACAATCCCCTGAAAACTGAAGTCCCTTGCTTCTATCTGTACCTGACCTTTATCCTAGCCCCACTTGCTATATGAATAGAGCTGGCAATACAGAACTAAATGTTCCCTTAATTAGCTAAAAAAATGTGACCAAGTCTGGTTGAGGTGCTGTTGTGTCTCATGGAAGCAAAGCAGGTTGGAATTGCCATCACACCCCAACACAGCTGGAATGGCAGCTCAAGCAAGACCCCGTGAAACTCCAGGGCTAAGATATGAGATAACACCTCTTCTGAGACCATGAGACTCAAATGAAATATACCCAGCAGTGAACGTGTTACCTTTCCAAAACTATTTGCCGAGCCACTAATTGAGGAGCTTCTGTGCCTGGCTCAAAAGTACTTTTCCTTCCTTTACAAGCCATGCCTGCAAAAGTTATTAACCCCATGCCACTGCCATGACCCCACCTGCCTTCCGGATGGCATCAGTGAAAGCCATAGTCCCTCTGATTCTTGGCCCTTTGTTCCACTGAGAGCGATTGGCCATCCCAGAACCCCTTGAAGTTGCAAATTTCCCTTTGTCTTTATTCATCCATATGCCACATTGCTGGGTGGGAGACTGAACCCTCTGGAAGGGTTTCAGTACAGACAAAAATCATTCCTCATATGAAAACATCTTGAACATACAGCAGAATATCTCTGCATATACCTCTGTTACCAAATACTAAAGATTATAAGTTCCGTGTACTGAGTCCTGGCCCCCAAAAGGCAATCTGGGTAAGGTCATTTATTTTCATCTCTACTACATTGAGAATATCCATCACACACAAATCAACTGGCAGGAGAAACTTACAAAAAAAAAAAAAAACACACTATTTTTTCCAAAAGCTATAATATATTCACTTTAACTTAACTTCTACTTTCTCAAATCATAAACTGCAGAATACCTCCATCAAAACTCATCCCACATTACAAAGTTCTTTCTGGCTGTCATCTGGGAGGTGGCTCCTTTTCAGGCTCCTATTAAACAATGTTTAAAAATGGGAACGTTTTATGACAGCTGAGGCAATAAAAAGTGAAAAGGGATATAATTTCTGAGAGGACCCATGTTGGTAGTTTTGGTCCCAGCTCCCCTCACCATTGGACTAGGTAAGTATCCCTGACTCGGGAACGGCAGAACCGTCCACTGCCAGGTGTTCATGGGCAGCTCGTCTTCCCTGGAAGGCACCGTGGGCTCACTCAAAGACCCAGTGTTGGATCCGGGTTCAAGTTGAGTTTTTTCACCACACGGGACTATGACTTTGAGCTTGTCCCCTAACATCCTGCATAGATGATCCAAAAAGTTCTTTCTTTGAACAAGTCCTTGAGACATCTTGGAAACATGCAATTCCTCTGCTGGGAGAGGCCTCAGAGCCCCGTTCCAACCAATGAGTCCATGAACCTCCTCCAAAACATCCTGGAAAAAAATGAATTTGGAGCTTATGCTGAAAAGCCCCTAGCAAGAAAACATCCCTGTGAAATCAGCCATGGGGCCTTGTTTGAGGGTATTTGGTTATGAAGGAGTTTTGTAGAAATTACAGCAGGGTGTTAGAAAGTACACAGTCCTCGGCTTGGTGTTATAAAAACATGGATTTGCATTCTAAGGCTGAGGTTATATTTTTTTTGTCTACAAAATATAAAGCTACTATCTCCTTGCATCTTACAAGTTTGATAATTGTTATAGGAACATTTAATAATGATGTCATCTTTCCCCTATTTTCACTAAAGGAAGGCCAGATAGCTTTGAACAGCTACAGCATGTTTGAACAGCTATAGCAGCAGTGTGTTTGCAATTGCAAATTCACATAATTTCAGAATTTTGAGATGGGATCTTGCTATGTTGCCCAAGGCTGAGCTCAAACTCCTGAGCTCAAGTCATCATCCTGCCTCTCTGCCTGCTGAGTAGCTGGGACTGTAGGTGTCTGCCCAGCTCATCTAGAGTTTTGTAAGTTTGTCCTACAATAGTAATGATGCTCACACAGCCCACTGGAAACATCAAAGTGTGAGACAAGGCCATTGAACTGGAAGAGGTCAGAGTCTTCTTGGGACCATTGCAAAAGTTTTCAGCAACAAATTCAAGCTCCTAATAAGTTTCTTTTGTATCACACATTCTCACCAGGGGTAAAAATATGAATGATTACTTCACTTTGTCGGAGTGAAAGAATTGGGGGACAACTCATAAAGATTTGTGAAATAATTGAGAAAACTTGTTCCGAAATCAAATGTACCCTCGTCATTGCCAGGTTCCCAGAGATGCCCTTACCATGTGCCCTTCACCCTGCTGCCCTGTGCTCTCTGCCACCATCACATCCGTCCAGCCATTGATATTAAAGCCCATCCGCTGCCTCAGCTTTAACTCTGGAAGTTGTTATGATGATTTTATTAAGATAATAAGTGTAACTATAATTCATGTGCTTCCATCACAGTGGGCCAATAATCCATCTTTGCTTTTCTTCCAGATATTGACTCTCGAGCTTCTTGAGGAGTAAGTTTTAAATTATAATGGACCTGTGAAGCTCATTGTAAAGGCAGGTATGTTAAATCTCGCCGTTCCAAGTTTACAGACACTCTGATGCCAATTCTTGAGTCCTTACCCTAAAGGTCCCCAGACATGTACACCACATGCCAACACCTTAAAGCATCCCCCCAAATTCACAGCTCAGGCATGGCCTGTATGTCCACGAACAGACGAATGGGTGAAGAAAATGTCATTTTTATATACAATGTAATTATTTTTCTTTTGTTATGCAATGCTGGGTTTGATGTTCTGTCCCTTGCAGTAGATGATAGCCTACTGTATTCACTTTAATAGGTGCCTAAAATTAAGATGAAACCCATCCTTTTAAGAAAAAAAAACAAAACATTTTTTTATGAGTAAGTCGATGTTTACATGCATAATGATGACATTCCTGGCGGGGGGTTAGTAGATTACACAACACATCTTAGTTCTTTTTTTCTCCTCTTTCCCCTCCTACCCAAGCCATTCTGAAAGCTTAGTAAGGGTGGCTCCCTACTGTCAGAGCTGCGGAGTCAGCACTTTCCTGATTTCCGCAGCGTCATTACTGTTCTGAACGGATCTTGTTTGAACACCCTCAGCACCTTTGCTTACCGCTGACTAGTTCCCCACAGTGCCGTTGGAGGTCTGTACAGTTCCAGCGATAGAAATGGCGGCACTCTTTTCTTATACTTTTTTGAGACAAGGAATCTTCTCAAAATTTCCCAGCAGATATATTTTGTATATCTTTGGTCAGAACTGGACCACAGGCCTAACCATAATCCAATTAGTTTCTAGAGAAATGAAGCTGCAGTCTTCCCTAGGCATCCTAGGCAATGGGTTCCAGAACCATCCTGAGCTACTGAAACCCCTGGATGCTCCAGTTCCTCGTGTAAGTGAAGCACCTATACAGACTCCACGTACGTCTTCCACTGTAGCAGAAATCACGTCTGGATGATGATAACACCTAACACAATGTCAATGTTATTTAAGTAGCTATTAGAACACACAGTTTAGGGAATGATGACGAGGGGGAAAGTCTGTGCTTACTCAGTTCCAATGTAATACTTTTCAAACATCTGCAGTATGTGGTCAGCTGAATCTGTCTGTGAAATCCATGCACATAGCGGAGCACTGTACTAGAGTTTAGGGTGAGGATTGGTTTCACAAAGTTGGGAGATCAAGTCATCCGCCCTGCTCTCACTGCTATGTGGAGGCAGCAGCTGCACTAACAGGTCTGGAGAGGTAATCAGCAAGGAAGAATGGAAAATAGTAAATAGTCAACCAAAAGTATCCTTTATGCTACTTCAGAAAAAATAGTTGGGTTTCTCAAAGTTTGGACCAAATAGATTCATTTGTATGATTTGAAAACCAGATCAAGTGAAAAGATAAAAATTTTAAAAAACCTTCCTTGCCAGGGGCCTCCAAATCTCTAGTTTTTCTTACAACAATAACACTATTTAATCCTTAAAACTGTTTTTAAAATTCTATTTCTGTGGATGACCATTGCCATGTACATAACCTGGTGCCACATTACAGTTCTTGATCTATTGATTTAAGAGAACATCTATGTTCTTTTTATTCTGAGAAAAATGTTAACCCTCTTACATCAAGCTAGGCCTTCTGTTATCTCTCCTACCAGTTTGTCCTCCTCCTTTTATTTTTGTTTTTATCTTAGTTACTTTTTAAACTCTCAGTAAAGACTCACCATTATTTACCATTTTGGCAACTACAGGAGTCATTTCTTGCCTTTTAAGTTGTCAAGATTAACACTCCATTCTTTCCTATGCTACAGTTGACTTCCAATGTGTACCAATGGTTTGGGTATAAAAGCAGAAAGTGAGTCCTGTTTTCTGTTATTCCTCTGTGAGTTCTGCTCACTACAGAACCAAGTGGTGGGTCCTATCAGTTCTTAGGCACTTAGACTTCAACTCTTCAATTTTCTCCTTGAGTATTTACTTGATGATGTCATTCTGTTTCTCTGTTAGTCAGATGTCACATTCTCTTAGTCAGATGTTTACCTCCAATTTCAGTCCTTTGAATTTCTCATCTTTTGACTTATCTTTTCTCTGTATAGCTTGTAAGATTTCCTTAGATTTATATTTCAAAAATTTACATTCTTTCAAATGTTTTTAACTTTAAAAGCCAATTCTTATTTTCTAACTTGCTAATATGTCAAGTTTTATTTACTCTTACTTGTATAGATAATATTTTCTTCATTCTCTCTGAAAGCTCCAAGTTATTTTATGAACACTTGTAGGCCCTAAGTTACATTAATTTATGTTAGGATCATTTTTCCTTTAGTTTTTCTTAGCTTTTTTTTTCTTTTTTCCTATATTGATGAAAAATTGCCTCTTGGCAATTGATCTGTGTAATAGATTAAAAGAATTCATCGTTAGACTTGCTTTAGTGTCAGTTGGGGGGATCCAGGAGAGCCTGACTACAAGAATGGAAAAGTTTTTATCAACTAGTACCATAGTTATGACTAATCCCTCTGATTGCTAAAAGATAGCTTATTCAGTTTTCTCAGACAAAGACCTCCCTTTTTTAGTTTTCAGTTTTCACTTAGGCATAAATATTCGAATGCTTAATGTGGAATGGGAAGCAATTATTTTGCATGAAGATAGCCAAGTATGTAATCTTACTTAAATCTAATGTCTTGTTCCTGCCCTGTTTCATACTTACACAGTGGCCTCTGTAGAGCAGTGATTCTCAGCTTCACCCTGTAAGAATCACTGGAGGGCTTATTAACACTCAGATGACTGGGGTTCATCTGCAGAGTGGGGCTCATCTTACAGAGCTGGAATAGGACTCAAGAGTCAGCGCTTCTAGCAAGCATTCAAATGACAATGGTGCTGCTGACCTGGGACCCTCACTTTGAGAACCTCTGCTCTACAGCACGGCAGGTTTCAGCTAGTGCCCAGAGACCCATAGATTTTAGAGCCTTGTTTCCTTTACTTGGTTTCATCAGCCCCCTGTCCACTACGTCCTCTCCATCTTTCACAAGGTTGCTGAAATCTCTTTTCTACAAACGGCTCAACAACCAAAGCCCATGTTAGAGGTGATATTTTAGTTTTCTTCTTTGTTTGATTATTTTAATGCTCTAACATCACTTAGTAGCTTTTGGAAAATATATGCGAGTACTTTGCTTTGCTACATGGAAGTCATGGTCTCATACTTCAATACATCAGTCTGTCCCTAGCCCCATATCTTTCTTTCAATCTTACTCTTATATGTGTTTATCGCTGTCACTACCTACCATACACTAATTTGATAACAGATTTGATCCTGTCTGTAAAAATGTCAGATGTCTGACATTATAGGGCAATATTAAAAAATGGAAGATTAAGTAACTCAAAATTAAAATGTAGTATAAGTGGGCTAGCTATTTACCAAGCTCAGTTTCTATTCTTTTATGTTACTCAGAAAGTCTATATGTTACCATCCCCCAACCCTGGGCTGAGTGGAACTTGCATATGTCCTCCTTAAATAATATGATTACAAAGTAGATGGACATTCTTTCTCTGTTTTTCCATCTGCCAGCTTGGTACAGGGTGTTATGAGGCTCTAGAGGAGGGATAAACTCCAAAACAGAAGGAAACTGGGCCCTTGAATGACCACAAAGAGGGTTTAATGCAATCAGGAGCAACTTCATTAGATTTATGCATGTAATCTATTGAAACAGCCTTCACACGACAGCAAGCTGCTTTCCCTTATTAACAAATTAAGTGAAGAAAGAATCATCCCCCTTTGAGTCTACAAACATGTTTGGAATATATCAGCTTTGCACTGGATACAGTCTATAGAACTTCCATTTGTGAAATCTGTAGATCCACATAGAATTTCACCACAGTAATGCATTAGACAATTTTAGCTGTCATATTGCTTAAAATTGGGTCTTAAAAATAAAATAAATATTCTTGTTTTGCCTCTACTTTAATACATAAGTTCTGCCATTCAACTTTAAGAAGTTGAATGAGATGATAGAAAAGAGTTTTCCATAAACAAAAATATTACCATTAAACAAACTGCTACATAACAATTAGCTTTTCTTAGAAGCAAGGGACCTTAAATTAGCTTCCTTGGCTTAATTCATAAATTAGTGCTGCTATGTTGTATGAAGCTTAAGATTCCTATTACTCAACTTTTAAAACACTGTACATTTTAATTAAATGTCATCAGAGCTTTTAACCTTTGGAAACACAGAGGTTCCAACTGCAATAGCTTGTAAATCATCAAATAGGATTGAGGACTCTGAGGCCAACTGAAGCTAATCAGGCATATTTCCATTTTGGTAATTGAACCTCTGGCTTCATTCCATATGCCCACACTGGTCTCTCAAAAGTGAGTTTTTCCTCCAACCCTACAAAGAGCTAAAAGAGAGAAAAAGAACTTGAGAGCATTTCAATTCTTCCAGAGATATGACATTCAATAAAGCACTTACAAAATATCAAGTTCCTACACTTCTTCCAATGAGCACACAATATCATGTATTGTATATCACATGGTAGAAGGTGATCACAGGGAAAAAAGAGGGAACTGATTGTATTTGCTTGCAGAAAATTTAATCCTCAGCCTTAGGTTTATAAGTTTTCTATCTCCTGTCCAACAAAGTCTAAAATATTCATGTCTTTCATTTGTACCAGAAAGATTTGCAAAGATCTCATAAAAGCTCATCAGTGCAGTTTAGGTCCCTTTGTGATTGCTTTGACTGGAATACATCTGGCATTTACTTTAGTGCTCTATATAAGGCAAATGAAACTGTGGTAAACAAAGAAACGCTATTAACAGAAACAGATAATAAAAAGGTCATCGTATTTTAAAAAACAAAAACCTTACTGACTTTATTAGTATTCACACGTAGACTACAAGTAAAGGATCATGACAAATCATGCTTGGGAACTCAGGCAGGACTGGGTGAAACTCCACCTCACAACGTACTTGTTGTTGGCATACTTAAAATCACGTAAGATTATAGAGGGTAGTAACATCTGGCCTGCCATATATCTGGGGTGAATTAGTTGTTCTCTGAGCAATCACGCTGGAGTTTAAGCAATACGAATATCTGTGATGGCATCTTCACTGGAAATTGCTTGGCTTGAGAAACACCTGGGAGTTCAGTGAAGCATGCTGCTGGGGTGCTGGGGTGGGTCATGGGGGCCAATCTCGGATGCTATGTCTGGTCTGGCTCCTTCTCTGAGTTCTTCTCAGCTGCTTTGCTTCCTGCCTGCCACAAAGAGAGAACCTCCGCCTTACCACACCCATCAGCAGTGATGCTTCTGTCTTGGAGCCAGCTGACCTTGGCCCAAAACCTCTGAGGCTGGACTAAAATAACCCTCTCCTCCTTGAAGCGTGAGCATTAGGTATTTGTACAAGCAATAAGAAAGCTGAGCATACATTTGTTATTAGGGAATTCTCACTCACCAGCTCACTTGTTTAATGACTGTTCAGACTTATGCTGGTCAGGTTTACCTCCCACTCCTCAGACTTACAGTGCAGGCAGTGAAGCCTTATGGTGCCTGCTACAGCACAGCACTGTAATCTTTGACTGTACCACACAGTAGAGCACTGTATTTTTATGTTCTGTTGCACATTGTAGTATTGCGTGCAAGAGTTATGCAAAGAAAAGCAGAGTCGTCAGGTTCAACCATTTCTTTGATCGGAATGTTGTGATTTCATACTATACACAATTCTTCATTTAGTGACTAATTTATTGAATGAGCTAGTCACAAGAATGGAACTCCGTTGTTAGATGAAGAACACCTATATTCGATTTCTTGATGGTAACCATTCTTTTTAGGACAAAGTGAAAACTCACTGTTGCTTTCCTCATTGAACCTCACTGTAATTTGCTTTGCTCCGGTGGCCAGAGATTCACTTTTTTCATGCATTTATTGGCCATATGTTCTTCTTGTCTGAGAAGGATCTATCCATTTCATTTGCCCATAATATCTACATTGCACTGTGCTCATAACTGAGATGGGATCAAATAGGTATAGTCTCTGACCTCAAAATCCTTGAATTAAATGGACAAATTAGAAGGTGACACATAAATAATTAACAGTGATAGGCAACAAATGACACTCAAATTATACAACAGTCCAGAGGAGGCAAAAGTCACTTCCAGTTTCAGTTTTCTCAAAATGTTTCCTGGAGAGATGATATCTTAGCTGCACTTTAAGGAGTGTTTGGATTTCAACAGACGGTGAGAAGCTAATAGCACACTTCCAGGCAACAAACTGTGACCACAGAAAGAAAAAAAAAAAAGCACAAAGCATCTTAAGAACTGTCATGTGAACTGAGTATGAGATTTATAAATAGGAGGAAGGAGAGGAGGGCTAGAACATCCCATACAGTTCTCCAAACTCCAAGCTAACCTGGAAAGATCATGAGTCTTCAACACATGCAGACTTCAGTCTGATTTCTAGACTTGCAAAATCAAGTTCCATGACCTTGGGCAATTACTTAATACCTCAGGCCTTCTCTTCTACATCAAAACAGGGTGAAAATGGACTTAAACTGCTGATCTGTGAATGGCTGCTAACTGTGAAGGTGAAATAAAGTGATGCGCATAACATCCCTAACAAAGTGATGTTCTGCAGTGTTGTACCTATTTTTTAATACTTTCAGTAGATAACCATTTTACTAGGTAATAGACTTACATATGTGCTTTTTGATTAAAGTTATCATCAGGTTGTTATTATTAGCCAAGAGAAATGCCAACAGCCAACGAGTCAGCTTCTATGACAATTGAAGATAAAAAAGATAAGAAACCCTGTTTTAGTGAAAAATATATTTCTTTTATTCTTCTCAAAGTATCTCTTAGCCGACATCTCATCTCTCTTCTCTTGTTCTCTCAAAGGAAGCAAGTAAAGTTCAAGAGATACTATCTCCACTTAACTCCCAACCTTAAGGGTGAGAACTATACAAAGTGAAGATATAATTACTCAGAAACATGTGAAAAACTGCTACATCATTAAACTCTCGTATTTAAACATTTTATCCCAGAAAATGAAATGATACTTTTCCCTACCTAGCTTTCATGATTGTCATGAGAATTAAAATATGATGACATAGGGGAAAAATCCCTTGAAAATTACACACACTATAATGAAAACCCAATACATTCATTGCATCATACTGTACACCCCTGGACTTCCCCACAGTGTTAGAGGTAATCCTTCCCACACTCTGCATCCAACAATTCATGTGGCCACACTGCTCATAATCCTGTCCTAAATAAACTCCAAAGTTTGCAATATACCTTTTATGTAAGTTATTTGAAGTTTGTTTGTCTCTATCAACAGATTTTAGGTTCACATTCACTAGCTTATCTAGTCACTGAGACCATGGAAACCTGAGTGATGTAATCAGCAGTGTGCAGCTTTCAGGACTGGGCAAAATTGTTTGTGATTAGTGATTTGCCAAAATGTACCTGTTGTGTGTCATTGGACCACTGAACTTCTCTGAAGGCTTCTGTGCAAAATGGGAAAATGTATTTCTTACAAACTGTCAAATGGAGCTCCAAGTCAGTGCTTAATATCCCATTTCTTTCATCTTTCATGCTATATACATTGATAACCCGTTCTACTATGCAACTTCAAATACCATTACTAATATTAGTTTATGAGGCAACTGCAAATTACATCATTCATGACTGATTTGGATGACGATGCAGGAGATGAAAGACTTAAGAAAAAGGAAAGAGTAGAGGAAGGAGAAGAAGAGGGACAGGAAGAGAAGAGAGGAGTAAAGAGAAAGCTAACCACAAAGCATGTTACGGAAGTAACTTGGTGTCAGAATGTATTATTCAGAATCTTAATCCTGAACATTTTCTGCAATCTTAGTTCTGTGAAGCTTCTTGATCTCCAATCCGAAGCAATACCGTATATAAATCACAGAAGCCACAGCTTTTGCTAGCATTATTGTGTCACTAGTTATCTTTAGCTCGCTGACCATGCCTAACATGGGTGAAGTGAATGCATCTGAAGTTCAGTTGGGCGTCTATGCTGAATTTTGCACTGAACGTAATAAGAGAGTAAGCGTGGATTTCAATAGAGCTCCATGTACTTTTGCCCTTTCTTCACTGTTTTAGAACTAAGGCTAACTTTTCTCATGAACAGTGAGGTAATGTCAGTAAAAACCACTGACTTTCAGATGAGTCAGGCAAAATATCTGGCTCATTCTCATAAAATGATATCATTTTGGTGAATAAAAAAAGTTTACAAGTTTGTATGATGAAGTATCATCTTGGATCTTTGCCAGTGGCACTAATTAGATTTTCCACCAACCAGGTTTTAACCAAATTTGACCTTATCATCATTATTAAAGTGTCATTTTATCACTATTTTTATACATATCAAATAATAGTTTATAGTGGATTGCTCTCAAATACTACTTTATTATTCAATATGTATAGTATATATGAGTACAGTAAAAATATCACAAATATAATCAATATATGGGATCTTACTTCTTGGGATTAATAAAGTCACAGGGTACATGTAAGCCAAATATCTGACACAGTATTTGACAAATTTCATTCAAATATTAAGTTAGTAAGTGAAAGTCATTTTCTTTCTTTTAAAATGAAAACAAGCCACCAATGATGTAATATTTTGGATAAATTGGGGCATTTATCACTGGGGACCATTTAAACATTTCTTTAGGTAATTTTGTAGCAACTGAGTTTCTCCCCAGGGCCTGCTCTGCGCTGTTGCTCTGCCATTTAATAGGCCCTGCCATTGTACCAGACAATCTTCTTCTGACCTCATTGCCTTTCCCAAGGCCATAGTTTCCTGATGTTAAGCAAAACCAAGTCATTTATTGCCTTATTCCTTAACCATGTATGTGTGTTTTATTTTTCTTTCTTGCCTTATTGCAAATAGCTAAGACCTCCTGCACAATTTTCATTAAAAGTGCTGAAAAGTAGTGACAGATATCCTTGTTGTTCCAGAGCTTCAGAGAAACCATTCAATCTTTCTCTACTACATTTGATGACTGTAGTGGGTATTCGTGTATTCCCTGCATCAAGTTGAGGACATTATTGTCTATCTGTTTTGTAAGCATTTTATTCAAGAATGTAGACATCTACTAAATCCATTTGTTCACAGGTTTTGCTTCATTTTGATATTTCCTTGTTGATTTTTTTGTTCACTGATCTGTCTATTTGTGACAGTAGGGGTATGAATGTCTCCCTTTACAATTGTGTTAGTGCTTATTTGATTTTTCATGTCTGTCAACATTTGTTTTATGTAATTGGGTGCACCAGTACTTGGTGCATATATACTTAATGATTGTTAACTCTTTTTCTTAGAGCTCTTCCTTGACAAATATATAGTGGTCTTCTTTGTCTCTTCTGATCCCTCTTGGCTTGAAGTTCATATTGTCTGCAAATAGAATAGCTACCACTGCTTTTTCTGGGTTCTTTTCACATGGAGTATTGTTTTCTATCCTACATCAAATGTTGGAGGCGAGTAGGCAAAAAGGAACATTTCTCCACTGTTGGTGGAAGTGTAGTCTGGTGCAACCACTGTGAAAATTAGTATAGAGATTCCTGAGAATCCTAGGATTAGAAGTTTCATTTGACCCAGCTATTCCCTTTCTGGACATCTTCCCAGAAGAATTAAAAACATCATTACCCACAGTGATATACACACAGCCATGTTTAAAACAGTGCAGTTTGTAATAGATAATCTTAGAAACAACCCAAATTCCTATCAACCAAGGAATGGATAAAAAAGGTGTGGTTTTTTTTATACAGTGGCATACTGCTCAGCCATGAAGAAGGGTAAACTTGAGACTTTTCTATGTAAGTGGATGCACCTTGAGACCACACTCTTAAGTGCAATTAATCGGATACATATGTATAAATGTTGCATTGTTTCTTTTGTGTGAGATACCAAAAGTGGAAATATGAACCAAAGTATATGAAAAGTATTGTGGAATAGGAAGAAATTGTTTAAAAGAAAGGGGAACTAGGAACAGGGAGTGGGAAAGGAAGAAATGGAAAAAATGATAAAAGGATAAAATGCAAACAAAACTCTATAAATAAGGAGAGGAAGAGTGACTGAAAGGAAGGTAGAGGGTTGGGAATTCAGGATGATATAATGTACAGGTACAAATTCCCTATGATGAATATGGTCATTATGTATATCTAAATTGTACCAATAAACTTAGCAATAAAAGAACATGTGCTGAATTTGATGAACTATGTTGTCTGAATCCATGGACATAATGTGTTTTTCTGTATTCTGTTAATATGATAAAATACACTAGTTGGTGTTTTGTTCTTAAGCTATTTGGACAGGTGTGTCACGGGGTCCCATTTTTGTTTCAATTTTTCTGGATGACACAGATATGTAGCGTTTTTCACAAGTTCTTCTGCCACTTGGATATGTTCCATGGTGAACTGTCTGTAGAGGCCCACTCTCCCATTCTTTCCTGTTGTGGTGGTGCTGCTGAGGATAGAACCCACCGAAATGACAAGCTCTAAAAATTCCCAAGGGAAAAATCAAAGGCAAATGCCTTTCACCCAGGTCATTGAAGTTGACCTAGTGAAACAAAGAGCTTTTCTGCATGGCCCAGACCATCTAAAGTTTAGAGTCAGAACCCCTGCTAATGCATGACTTTGCCATGGGCTTTTCTTTTCCTTTATGTGGAAATACGTTTTCCTCTGATATTCTTAGGGAGGTAAAATGGAGTCAAGCATAACTGATTCATTCCTAAAACCTTTAGTTTAATGGCCAACTAATAGCTCCCTATTCTAGAACTGATTTTTTATAGATACAGCAAAAGCTTGGATTGCAAGTAACTTGTTCAGAGTATTCCACAAAACAAGCAAACAGTTCTAATGAATTTTAACTTAATAAATGAGTGATGTCTTGCAATACTCTGTATTAAATGACAATGAATGTCACATGATTGCAACTGAGCCAATGGTGTTCTCTTTTTCTCACACTGCAGGATTGTGGGTGATTGTCTCCCAACAGCTAGAGAAAATGGAGGAGACCTCATCTGCAGAGAAGGAGGAGAAAAAGGCAGAGGAGTCCCCCACTTCAAATGAGACAAGGAACGTGTGTAAAATGTGGGAAACAGTGCAAGATTTTGTAGAAAAGTACCACCCAGAAAAGGCTGTAGTAGTGTGAGCTGAATCTATTTAATGACAGGGTAATGTCACATTTCTGTGAAATCTTTAAAAGAGGCAAAAGTAAGTGTCACTGACTAGGTTCCTTGTTAAAGTTGCATGAAAAGTAAAAGATTCCGCTGAGTGAATATATGGCAGTGACTCCATCAGTGATAGTGAGTGTCCTGTACAATGACCCTCCTCGCTCTTGTCTCCCTCACACCAGCGATGAAGGTTTTCAAAAACAAGTGCAGATTAATTTGTTTATTTCTCTTGGTATTTTATCTATTTTATTATTTTATTTATTACTTTATATTACATTACAGTAATACATGTATATTTTGGGGCTATGGAAAGAATCATATGAGTTCCCATGATTTCTTATGGGAGAATTTTCTTTACTGTGCAAGTGATTGGATTACAAGCATCTTTCCAGGTGAGTTGTGCTCACAAACCAAGGCTTTACTGTACTGGCTTTCACTATTTTATTACTTTGATGAGACATTAACATGCTTATATTAAATCTTTGTATTCAACTTTCGTGATTTAAAGAGAGTTCATTGCTGGAAACTGAATTATATTGTTTAAAAATAGAAACTGCACATTATTTAAATTTCCATGAACTGAATTACCCTCCAAGAAATTTGTATAGATACATATTCTTATCACACGTATGGAATTAGTCCATCTGTTTTTACGTATTCATCAACACTGAGCAGTATCTGTAAAACTTTAAACAAAAACTCTGTCAGACTACCAAGGAAAGATCATATGTTGTTTAATTTTTATAGCTCTGTGTATTTTGCAGACTTGTGAGGATTTGTCTTTTCTTACTCAGGGTTCCATCTTCTTCATTTTCTTTATGATTGTCTATTTTCCTAATGCTTTCTTTTCTTATTCATTCAAGGCAAGTTTTTCACTTGCTTTCTTATGGAGCAATGCCTCTCTTGTGCTTTGAAATTCTACTAGCAGTCTCTTCCTATCATAGCTGATGATCAGATCTAGTTACATTTCCCTTTCTAACACCTCATTGGTTAAATTCACAAGATTTTAAGCACAATGGCAATTAACATGCTGTGTCCATATAGTGGTCCTCCAAGTTACCTTTTCTCTTTCCTTCTTGCAATTTGACACTATCAACTCGAAATCAGGTTCCCACTTGCACGCAGAGCTCAAAGCTTTGAGAATCAGCAAGGGAGAGCTGGGGATATAGCTCAGAAGCACAAGTGCCTGCCTGGGAAGTGCTAAGTCCTGAGTTCAATTCCCGATACCAAAAAAAAAAAAAAAAAGAAATTAGAGAATCAGTGAGGGAATGTGGTCTGCCAAAGGATATTCATGTCCTATGTACTGCTTTTCTTTTTCCTTCCCATCTTCAGAGTCTACATTTTGTTCTCCCTTCTCAGATGGGCCCAAGACAGTCCTGGTTAAGACCAGAAAAATTAAATTCTCATAGATCTCTGTCTGTGTGATTATTTAACAGAGTGCTTGGCAGAGAAGAATTAGAGTACACACCAATATACCATGATTGAGTAAGTGGGAGAGAAAGCCTGGTGTATGCTGCCATAGATAGAAAACTTTCCCTTGTCCAGATCTCTAGGCAGCAGCATCACGTAGCCTCAGGGTCCTGGGCTCATATCACCCATGAGGGGACAAGGGCAGCTGAAGGAACCTGAGAGCAGAGGTCACTTGGCCTTCCCTTGGCTCTAGGCTCCTGCCTGAGGATATTCTTGTCCTTGTGGTCCTTTTGATGACATAAAAGCATGACATCATCTAAAAGGCCAAACTCTCTGAAGTTTACTCTTCTAAAATTAGTCTTGTATAATAACAGGACCTGTATAAATTTGCACCTTGGGAACATACCCTTAAACTTAGGGCCTCATGTGATATATAGCATTAAACTTACATAATATGCAATGTTGCACTAATAAGAATGAACGCAAACATGACAAGCAATGCTTTTTAGTGCATTTAGGGCATCTGGATGTTCCTATGAAAACAGTATAGATACAAGGTGCAAAAGTGGCAGAGAGATATGCATCAGAGGCAGACGAATACACATGTACAAGATTTACAATAAGATATTTCCAGTCTGTGATGATTGTTCTTTCATTAAGCATACTAATCTATTGCCAGTGCTATGCTTATAAATGTTTACATAACTGCATTGGTATCAATAATTCAAAGCAACACTATCTTTGTTGTATAAATGGATTTTCCTCTGAAGGCACCTTGGATGGTATTTGAGGCAGTGCTGTGTTAATTGGCAAATGTTTTGATGTGATATTTATGTTTTTATGTTGAAGAGAAAAGAACAAAAACAACATAACGAAACAAAGACAAAATAATACAAAAACTATAAGAACAATACAGAATTTCAAAACAAGGTTATAGGAAATCAACAATAGTTGTTGTATTATTTATTGTTATCTTCAAAGTAGTTGATCAGATTACCAGATATAGGCATGTAAGATTGATCAAACAATTAAACATTAACTGTTCCTTTTAATAAATGAATAGAAATTAATAGTACAATTATCTTAGCTATCTTGTGTGTATGTGTGTGTGTCTGTGTACACACACACACACACACACACACACACATATATATATATATATATATCCCTTCCTTCTTTCTTTCTTTCCTCCTTTTCAGTTTTATTTACTCTTTCATGTTCTTGCACTGAGAAGACAATATGATGTATACACATGTGGGACTTATTTATTTCACTTGAGTATGATCTCTAGTTGCATCCATTTACCTATAAAAGCCAACAAATGCTGGAGGGGCTAGGGAGAAAAAGGAACACTTCTCCACCGTTGGTTCCAATGTAGACTGGTGCAGCCACTTTGGAAATTAGTCTAGAGATTCTTCAAAAAGCTAGGATTACAGGCCACATTTAAGCCAACAATTCCCTTTCTGGGTATTTTCCCAGAACTGAAAACACCATACCACCATCATATATGTGCACCCATGTTTATAGCAGCACAATTTATCATGGCTAAATCTTAGAAACCCAAACATCCATCAACTGAGGAGTAGATAAGAAAAATGTGATATTTTGATGTGGTATTTCTGAGTATTTTCTTAACTAGAATTCTCTAAGTTTCAGCCTAAGCACAAGAATTCTTTTAAGGGCTGGAAAAGCTTCCCTGGAATCAAAATCATGTAGAAGTAATGTTATATTTCTATTGGAAAATTAAGGGCTTTGCCCAGAAAGGGAGGTCAACTTGGACCCTATGGAGACTGACAGGAATCTCTGGGCACCAGCAAGAAGGGAAGAGGGAGGGAGGATTAAGAGGGTGTGGAAAAGAGGACGACAGTGAGGAGGGTTGTGTGTGGGTCCGTGTGTGTTTGTGTGTGTGTCAGCATATTTGTGTGGTGCTTCTTTTTTCCCACACTCCCCAGAGGAGTATCAGCTTTTATCCAAAGCTGGAAATTTGAAGATTCTCTCCCATTTTTTCTATAATGACCTTGCAGCCCCTGGAGAGGAGAAGGCCAGTCAGCTGGACATCATGTTCCCTCAGGAACAGAATGCAAGTGAAGGGCCAAGCCTGTCTGTCCCACATCTATGCACAGAAGGCGAAATATTCTCTCTTCAAGTATCGTAAAAGAGGCTGCTGATTCATAGCGAACGTCCTCTAAGAACCCGAGGGAGATCAGCCACTTCAGTTCACCAGAGATCTAGCCCATAAGACTCTTCTGTCATCAGGCTCCTAGAACAATATGTCCTCCTCATTTCCTCCCCTTGAGCAAATCATGACAGTCTGCTTCCTTTTAAGGAAACTGTCTGCAACTGTAAACGTCCCGTGAGAAGGCACAGAGGAGCAGGAAGCTGGGAAGCACAGCATGCTGAAGACACATTGCTTCTGGAAACATCCAGAGGGAAAGGAGCGCTAGTCGGGTGTTGCAGCTCCTGAATGGCTCCTCTGCTGATCTTTGTCTCTAACTGTTGCTCCTTAACCTTGTTCCTTTTATGCAGGAGCGCACCTCGTGTAGACTGTGAGCTAAGCCATCAATAATGGACGCATCATATCCTCCCAGACACTTTGGAATTCTTTAAAGGAAGAAGAGGCACGAGCAAGCCAGTCTTCATTCACCTTTATTCCTTTAGGAAAAGGTCAAGTTACCAACAGCTGCAGAGAGTTCCCTCCATGAACTGCAGATGAGCTGAGAGTCCACATGAACGCACCCTCCCCCTGGGCCTGTTTGTCTACCTGTGTCTGTGAAGGACAGTTTGCCCGAACCACCTTTGTAGGGGCAACAGGCACACTTTCTCTCAGACAGTCTATAATCCTTGTAGGGACAGTGTGAGGTGGCTTTTCAAACCCATTATTTCTGTTTCCAGGCTGCCCTGTTGTACAGGCTGCTCAGTTGTTCATCAGGTCTCTGTTTTCGGGAAATACAGGAAAAGTAGGGGAAAATCTTACTTCTACAAAGCTTTTAAACACTCATTTTAAGGTTTACTTCCAGTAGATCCTGCAGAAATTTCTCCTGGGTTAGCTGGGGACAGAGAGTTGGACACAGAAAAACATGCAATTCAGCCTCTGGTTTCCCAACAGCAGCAGACTTTGAAACTTTTGATTTAAAATTTCTTGAGGAACATGACATTCCTTCCACCAAAACAAACTGAACGTCCCACCTTGCATCCATACATGACATAGGAACCATCCCCACCCCACCAAATTAGTCAGTTGGGTGACTTGGATAGTGGCTCTGCTTTAATGCACCAAAGATGGATTTTCTACACATTTCTAAGAATTAAATTGGCTGCATGAATTATTCATTTTCTTTCCCTCCAAAGTGCATGGATATGACCATATTTTAAACGTTATTTCTTCCTCCATCAAATAATCAATTTCCTCCACAAAGCTCTTCATGACAATCTCAGCCGAACAAATCCCTTGTCTGAATTCCTACAGCATTAAGGATGTGACCACTTTGGGATGTGCCATGTTACAGTCCTTACAGCTACTTAGGCAAACAAACACCTCTCTGGTGGGCCTGAGTAGCCACCCAGGAAACAAGTGTAAGAACCAGAGCCCAGAGCCCTCCCCATCTTGGTCAGACCTGTGACTACAGCCTAGATCTATACCTTCCTCTGCCTGTCTGAGGGGAATGAGTGTTACTCAGAGAAACTGAATCCATGCCTGTTAGGAGAAGGGCTGCTGAATTTAAAGCCCCTCTAAAAGCTTCAGGGCTAGAGGAGGCATTTATCTTAATCAGTGCTAAAGGTTAATGGACAGGCGTGGGTAGCTCTGCAGACATGAGAAAAGATGTTGCATTTTCTTCCTGACTGCTATAAAAAAATTTCATCTTCAGAAGCCAAGACGAGGTAATTAAAAAGCAAGTAAATGTCGGTCCATTTCCAAAGCATTCATTTTCTGTTTGCAACCACATGCCATTGCCCTTCCTGCAGCGTCCTTGGCCAGAAGATCACCTGAGAGATGACAAGAAGAGACACTGCTGACTCAGAACCCTGTGGTGGTGGCCTGACCTGCAGGCTGTCTTCCCTGTGAACGCTTCACACTCTGTTTGCTGAGTCAGACTGCGGCAGGTTGCCCAGTGCCCACCAAATGGTAGATACCTCATCCACCTTTCCACTTTTGCAACTGCAAAGCAGCTCAAATATGCACACAAGCTTCTAGAAGACAAAGGGCAGAGGAGAAATGTCAGGCTGCTCTGACGGCTGCTTCTTGAGCCCAGAGCAGTCCCAGTGCTTTCTGTAAGTCAACTGCATGAGCAGGAGCAAAATTACAAATCTCCAAGAAAGGAAAGAACTGCAGGTGTCAGCTCTGTAGAAATACTGGGACAAAATGGTTGCCTGTGGGTCTGCAGTACAAACCTGCAGGAAGACTTTCCCACCTTCCTGCAGGGGGCAGCACCAGAAGCAGCAAACACGGGCAAAAGAATGAAGCCTCATGCACCAGCTGGTCAGAGGTGGGACCAGGAGCCGGCCCAGCAGAGCCGGTCATGAGTCAGCAGTCTCCTGCGTCTGGGCAGCAGCATCTGTGGAGCTGAGCTGGGGCTATTTAGGTGACTGCTTCATTTTCCCACAAGGAAGTAATCCCATAAGCAGACTTTTCTTTTAATTTATCAGTATAATGCTTATCACTACATAACTCAGGCCAGCACTATCTTCATCCTTTTATAGAAACGAAAAAGACTTAGAAGAAAATCTCGGTGCTGAAGAAGCAGGAGACTGGCCTTCGAGACCAGCTGTCACTATCTCCCCACATAATCCAAAGGACCCACATTGCCTGTCTACACTTCACTCTGAGGCCAGTGTTACTGGCTGCTGAGAGGCATCGTAACCGTTCCTCTGCATACTCTTTGCTGGCAGGATCCCAGTTTTGCTTAGCTAGTCAGCCCCCCTGAGCTCAAGAAAGTTGAATGCTTCCCAGCCTCAAGGGGTGAATATCGATCGTAGTGCTTCGATTCTCCTCACTGTGATTACCATAAGCATGAATATGCTAAGCAATCTGGCAGATGAGATTAAAGAAAAAAACTACAGCAGGACTCTGAAGATATTTTCCTCACTAAGGGACAGATATGGGGACCTGTGCATCCCAGGCTTTGGATCTTCTCTGTGGAAATGCAATTTATTTTTGGATCTACAGCAGTGATGCTTGGACCACGAGAAGAAATGTTATACATACATCAAAGAGGGCAGAGCAGAGAGATGAGAGCATGCTTGTTTGCCATAAATGTGGTTCCCACACATGTGTCCGTGAACAGATGATTCAACCACCGAGTTCAGCTCAGGAAGGTGAAATAACTTATTCTTCGTGCAGCTAAAGTAACCCTTTCTGTCCACCATGTGTACTTCCTCTGTCTTGTCTCCTCCACATTCTTTTCTTACCCTCTCCTGCCCCAACAAGTTTGGTAGCAGTAGTGAAGTAAAGAAAAGACAAACTGTGACCATCCTTCAAGGCCGCTTCTGTGTTGTTATGCTAGGCTGGGCTGTTGCCAGGGGTAAAACAGACTTTTAAAAGAGGCATGAGGTGAAGCCATATAAGGTTCAAAACCCTTAGAGGGTAAGGAAGATTGAATATGTGGTGGGACCATGTATGAATGAAGAAGTTGAGATAAATCAAAGACTTCACTGAAGGGAAACCAAAGTGCCATTTAGAATAATAAACCCAGTGTAACACATTATTGGCTACAGTGGACCTAAATGTCCAGCAAGGTCTTGAGAAGAGAGAGCTTTGCAAGGACCGTGAGGACCCATCAGTCTCCTCACCCAACAGGGACACACCTGCATGTAAGGAGGATGCTGCTGTGGTCGGAATGACTTCCAGAAGTAAATACTTCCTCGGTGCCCTACGCCAGTTATGTTACTGATCACAAATGACACCAAGGGCTGACTCTCCTTTCTCTGCATGCAGGCTTGCAGAGCAACTAGGGACTGCACAGTGTTTAATTCTGATTTTTATATTCCTCACCTGGAGTGAAATAAGGAGAGTTGATGGTTAGGAACCACCTGGATTTCAGGACTCAGAACGACCCTACAAGATTTTCCCTCTTTAATATTATTCTCTCCCACCCCGCTGAGAATGAATTTTCTAAACCAAATACATCTGTGGCCCTTCAAAGTTTTCCCCAATGTTCAGACAATGCATTAGTTTCTGATTGCTACAGAGCTACTGCCACCACCTCAGCAGCATTACATAACACACGTTTAGTTCACAATTTCTGTAGGTCAGGAGACTGAATGTGGCTCAGCGGGGTCCTGTGTTCAGTGTCTGGCAAAGCTGAGTGTTGTGCAGCCTGGAGAGTCCTCCTCCAAAGGCTCAATTAGGGAGACACCTGCCTCCCTGCTCACACGGCTATTTGCAGCCTCTGTTTTCTCACAGCAGTAGAATGCATGCCATGGGTAGAAAGAGACTAACTCAGGTCTGCTAACATGCCCGTAACATAACCATGGAAATACATCCCATTGCTTCACCATGTTCTGTTATTTAGAAGTAAGTTGCAGGTCCCCCCCCCCCACATACAGAAAGGGGAATGACACAGAGGCAGGAGGTGGAGGTTGTAGAAATATCCAGCACCTTTCTCTGTCTTGGGGACCCACTCGGCTACAGCTGGTAAATTTAAATGGTTGTTTTCACCCCCCAGAAGACCTCAATTGTCCCAATGCCTCTCTGTAGCTCCATTTGCCATTAGCTTTGGCAGCTGGGGAGAGGAGTTGCCAGGAAGTGTCAAAATCTTAAGAGTGAGCAGACTCAGAAACAAGAAATGAACCCATGTCCACTAACTCAGAATGAAGTTTCAATAGTTCACAAAAATGGGCTCAAAACCAAGTGTTAAAAGGCGACGGCCACTTTTTGACACCACTTGAGCAAGTTTGCTAATAAATAAATAGGAAAGAAACCCTGGGTACTGGGGTCCGGGCTTGAGGTCTAATGGATACTTCTAGCTTCTGATGCAAATAGTGGAAGAAGCTTATGCCATGTTCTTAAGGGATGTGAGAATCAGTAGTGAACTGGTCATCAGCAGTGTATCAGGTTACTAAGCTTAAGGGGTCTCACCTGATGGACAAAAATCTGCCTGAGATACCAAGTGTTAATAGGCATGATCTCTTGAAAATGAAGAAGGACATCAGGAGTGGAGTTAATGTCTCTGCCGCAGCACTACTTGCTGGAGGGACAGGGACAGTTTGAGAACAGACTTATGCAAAAGTCATACTTTGTGAGATAGCATTAGAGAGGAGAGAGATCAACAGAGCCCAGGTAAAATGGAGCGGTTCCTGTCTTTGAAAATTAATCTCTAAGGGAAAAGCCAATGTCCTCTGGTTCCTTGTTAGAGAGCCACTCTACATGTAGGAAATGGGCAATACTAGAATTCTACCTAAGGTCACTGCCATTCCTTGAGCGGGACCAAATTCCACACTCATCTTTCACTTCTTTTCCTTTACGTCATACTTGAACATTCTCAGAGTTATAGGAAAAGAAGTTTCAAACCATGATTTATGCCATAATCCCTTTAGGCACTCAACTCTTTGGACTGTCTTCTCTCTCAGCTCCACCACCTTGATGGACTATTCAGATGAAACAGGACCTTCCCCTGCTTGACTGAGCTTTCCTGCTACAGCGAGGTCCTTCTAGTAACTGTAGCCGAATTTGTAGGAAATAAATGTTTGAGCATCATTACACTTGGGTTTAGATTCCCTTCCCTGAGTTCCCTATATAGTGGGACAAAATGGGCTGTGGATGTAGAGGAAATGGCCAAGGAATCTGCTCACATTCTCTGTGGGAAGAGTCTTAGGCCAGAAGTGCAGAATAAGTCTTTGTAGCTCATGAATGATTAGGTCCAACTAATCAGCCACAGGGGAATCTGCTTCCAAGACTGAGCAGTGAGCACTTTCCTCCTGGCTGTCCTCTTTGTGAAACTGGTACAACGGAAGTTGAATCAACATTCTTGGGACAGAATGTCTATCCTATCCTGAATATGATGGCGCTGTTTCCCAAACATTCTGCATTTCTCCCATTGGGGAGCAGTAGAATTAGAATAGCATGCTTTCCCACTGTTCCTCTGGAAGAGATCATGTGACCAAGTCTGAAATGTGAAGTTGACTTCTATTAGCAACTTTAAAAATTCATGCCTAACACACTCTGCTCTTGCTTCTGGGCATGTGTGGTAGCATTATTCAGGAAGGTGACTGCCCCATCATGCTGGACCGCTGAGAGATTGGGAGAAACAAAGTCCTACAGCTCTGCAGTGGATACCATTAAAGAGAAGTAAGCCTGCATGCTCCTGTGCCACTGAACTTAGCTTTTATTTGTTTGCCTTTGCGTCTCACATAATGATCTAGTTTGTCTGAATAGTTTCAGATCCTGTTACACATACCCTCTAAAGCTGTGCAGAATCCTCTGAAGAACCGTGATTAAGGGCTTTGATTTCCCTCATGAAATTAGGTCCACTGTAAGCTTCCACCCCATGAAAAATAGGCTGTTGGATATTTTGTGTAGCACTGCAGGCTAATAGAAACAATATCCAAATGACCACAATGAAACATTTAGCCCTACCTATAGAATACCTATAGAAAAATCCCTACAGGTCTTCATTTGTGAGATAATATGTGTAGAAACTTTAGGAAGAAAGGAAGAGAGAGGGGAATAGAATTAATTAAGAATTAATTAAGTTTTAGAAGAGATCATTTCTCACGGCTTATGTGTTATATACTGGGTGTGAAGTAAAGTTTTGCTGATCTAGTGGAATTGTAAACCAGAAGACCTATTATGAAATTTATGTGAGAAAGCAGTCTAATCATGTCATATTTACTTCTCTGAGGCAATAAAAATATAAGCACTTTTGGAATATATGATAAGAGAGCCTAACAAAATGGTGCAAAGTATCAAAGGAAGATGTCCTTAATGCTGCTAATTTCCTGATTAAATGTGGGATGGCAAAGACCTATAAGGAAA
Source organism: Dinomys branickii (assembly GCA_004027595.1). Lineage (NCBI taxonomy): Eukaryota > Metazoa > Chordata > Mammalia > Rodentia > Dinomyidae > Dinomys > Dinomys branickii. The sequence continues at coordinate 13,358 of PVLD010015664.1, read as the reverse complement.
AAAATGTGCAAAGCATCAGCTGGGGTTGGTACTGAGATGATAATACTTGGATATGAATATTATTCAAAGGACTTTTAAAATTAAAAGTCAATAATCCAAGATAAAATTTTCTTCTTCTGAGTTGGACTGGGAGCTCATAAAATGACCTAATTAAAAATGAAGGCAAGTAGTTATAATTTTTATGAGTTTGATTTGTGGCCATCCAATTTGCAACTGACACTAAAAAGTACAATAAATTAGTACAAGAAATAATATGAAGTAACTCCTATAGCAGTCAGGCCCATAGGCAAATGCTGTCATCCTACTGCTTTAAGAAGGAAGAGAACATCTTGCTAATTTCAGTGAGCTCTGAAGCAAGTAAGATAGATAAGGAAATAGAAATTCTGACTCCGAATAAAGTGGAGCACTTTTCTGGCCCAACTGTCATGATCATGGAAGTTCTGGGTGTTTATAACGTTCAAGATTGAATTCCTTTGAGAATCAGTATAAAATTAGACTACTGACTACAACATTGACAGAAGAAAATCCTTCCCACAGTGAATCCTCCCATCCTGGTCAGTGTCCCATCTCTGAGAGACAACACCCAACACCCATAAGCTAAAGAATGTGAGGCTTATTTCGGTTCACAGTCTCAGTCCATGGTGGGCTCACAATTTCAGTCCATGCCTGGCTCCGAGGCAGGAAGGGCAGAGCAGAAGGGTCAGGTGGAGGAAAACTGCTGACATCATGGTGGTCAGAAAGCAGAGAGTAAAAGGAGGATTCTGGGAGAGAGACACACCTTTCTGGGCCATGCTCCCAGTGACCTGTCTGCAACCAGCCCCACTTCCCCAAAATGAATCAGCTGTAGTGCCCCATGGTGCAGTCACCTCCCACACACGGGAGGATTTAAGGGAACATTTTATAACTAAACTGTAACACCCCACCTCTTCATTTTACATTAAAGATTAGAAGCTTAAATTGCAGCTTCAGACAACCTAAAACCAGTCCTAGTTCTGACATCTATGGAGTGTGTGATTTTGAGCGACTTTGTGTAATCGTATCTCTTGATCTCAATCCTCCCACCTATAAAGTGAAGATAATAATAGAATACACCTCATAGGGGTGACTCCGAGGACTTATCGATGTAATGCCTGTAAAATGTTTAGTTCCTGGCATTCAGTACAAAATCAATACATACTTGCCATAGTTGGATTTTGAAGTTTTCTCTTTAGGCCTGAGGAATGCCTCTTCTCTTTGCAATGTTGGATCAAGAATCCAGTGTCATTTGGAGCATTTAACCTGCTTATATTGTTGACACTCAGCCCAGAAGATGTACTATCTATCAGCTGCTGCAGGACTGAGCCAAACAGCCAGCAGCCATTAGAAATTATGACAAGGAATAGCACCAAGACTTGCAGAATAAATTAGCTCCCTTAGGACAGAGGGAAGGTTGCAAAAAAACAAGCAGTTCTTCAAACCTAAAGTTTAAAGTTCTCTTGAAATTTATCTAATACTGTTAGACATTTATTCTTCCCTTGAGACCTTCCCTTCCCTTTTTGCTTGACCTCGTAGAAAGGAAGAGATCAAATAATTACAGCCGATTTTTTATTTTTTCAGACTATGGACAAAGGCTCTATATGTCCACAGATGCCTGAGATAAAGAGAAAGACCCCGAGAGCCATTGCAAGAGAATCAGAATTTCTCTGTTATTTCCTTTGAACAGAAAGTTGTCATATGAAATAACATCCAATAAAAGAACCATAGTTCTAGGCATCACTTGCACCTTCGGAAAAATCATATCTTTGTTCAAAGAGGGGTGAATCTTTGAAGTAGATTAGTCTTGGGGACATAAATATTGTGGTTCTAAGTTGGATAAAGATGTTGTTCTGAGCCGGTTTGGCATTCCCCAGAGAGTTTTCTCCAGAGCAGGGGTGCCTGTGCAGACTCCTCCTCCAAGCACGTATTTCAATTGTGGTGGAGGGAGAGGAGATTGGGCAGAAGAGGGTGAGCCAAAGCAAAATCTCGACATTACAAAATGACCTCGATGGGCTCTTGGAGGCACTCCACATTTGATCCATGAGCAATCTAGCATTTGGAAAATATATGACTACTCAGGGGTATCACGTTGGTGATGCTTTGGGGGTTCCAGTGGCAACTCTTTGGAGTTTGGAAGTACTATCATCACGCTTAGATCCAAGATGTCTCCAAAGAGTCTTCCACTCAGAGGTGGGTCAGAAGAGGTGGGTCACTGAAGACATGAGGTAGAAGTGTGTATTTTTGTCCCCCTTTTTGGAAGGGGTGACTTCCTCGTTTCCTTTGGATATTGGTCTTCAGCCTTTCAACAGGAACTGACATGATGAACCTACAGGGATCTCCCAGGTTTTCAAGTTTGAACTGGTGCTGAGCCTTTGATTCGTTTTGTTCTGTGGCTATCGCCTTCTTGGACTGAGCAGCTACTGGATTCTCCAACTCTTCAGCACGCAGACAGCCATTGTAAAGTCTTCCACTTCTCATCCCACAGACAGCCACTGTGGAGGCTCTCACCTGTGAGCCTGCCTAGTCAATCCCCTTGCATAATTATATATATATTTACTATTGATTCTGTTCCTCTAGAGAACCCTAACTAATCAAGTACATAGCACGGTATGAATATTTTTCATAAGTGGCATGAAATTTTTTAGTTTTGAAAGAAACCTAGAAAAATATTCCTCATATCAGGCAACAGGTCATATCCCATAGTTTTAGAATTCATGCTGCATAAGAATCATCTAAAGGGTCTAGCAGTTGGAAATGCACAGCACAGATCCCTAGTACTCTGGAACAAAACCATTCCACCTGCAGGAGAGACCACTATGCATCTGAAAATCTGCATTGCAAGCTTTTGGGCCCTAGCACAACCTATGCTTCTGTGCATGAGACACAAAATGATTAAGCTACTGCAACTGTCTGTTATAGATGTTTGTATACCAAGTCATTACCTAAGAGACAGATAGCAGCAACCCATGACAGGATAAAGTCATATTTCTGAGTTGGGTCTGCACAGATCCAGAAGACCAAAACAAGATGAGACCAAATGCCCAAATTCCAAGTGATATACAAATATGGTAATAGTGCTCACTTTGGCAGCACATATACAAACGTAATAATAACTACTCCTCAACTCTATCTTTGACCTCCTCTGATATTCCTCTGGTCAAGAGACAATAGTTCACAAGTATTTCTTAAAAAGAGTTGGTGCAGCAGGAAATAGATGGCTGCAACATTTCAGCCCCTGGAGTGAACTTATTTAGGGATGACCCTAAATAAAACTAGTGAAGGGATAGCACCTCACCAGGCAGTTCTATTCAACATACTTACAGGTCATTTCATACAGCAGTTTATTTAGATAGTCTCCTATGTACCCTATCTCTTAGAAGCAACAGACCAATAAAACAGTAGAATGACCTATTACATGCTTGGCTAACATGTCTGCTCAGAAACAGCACTTTGTAGGGATGTGGACACTTCCAACATGTGGCATATGCATGAGCCAACACACCATATATTGGTTTACGTTCCCAAAGTCTAGAGTACACAAGTTCAAGAAACAAAAGACACAAGTACAATTAGTCCCTGTTCCTATCGCTACAGGGACCTGTGTATGGAATTTGGGCATCTCTCTCTTATAGCCTTAGGCTTTTGCCAACGAATACAATGAGGGAGCCACTGATCTGGAAGATGATTAACACATGATCATTTTGTGCTTCTCCTGACAATGAATCAGGAGGCAAAGGACAGTTACTAGAATTCTTAAGGTAATCAGTCCTGATCACCATAAGGACCTAGAAAAATTACACAGTGAGGTTGGAGAGATCACTAGAGCATCCTTAGTGATTCAGCACCCACTATAGGTGGACCACTGTGGAAATCATGTCTCAAGAGGGTCAATAAAAATCAGGGACAGATCTTCAGGATGAAAATTAGTGTCACTCCACCAGGCCAGCAACTCAGACTACTCAAATTACTTGCTAAGAATAAGGTAAATGTACAAAGGATGCTGGAAGGTGAAAATGACAAATACAGATTAAAATCTCAGGACTAATAGTAACTCCACCTTGGTTACCTGATCCTCTTAAGACTTTGCAATATTTTCATCCTTGCCTTCACTATAAAGAATTGAGGTTTTCCTTTCATGGAAGACCACAGTGCATCTTGCCCACCTAGTGAGAGCTGGACATCATTAGGAAATGTGAAATATCTACATAGCACTAGGGATGATATACACCCACTAGGTCTACTATGTGACAGATAATATTATACACATGCATAATCTATTGTTGAATAAAAATTTTCCATGTTTTATAGAATGTACAGTATACTAGATGAAATAAGTGCCTACTAAATATAATAGATAAATACATAGATGGATAGGTAGTTAGATAGATTAAAATATGTGATGAATTTTTTGTGTGTGTGTGGTACTGGGGATTGAACTCAGGACCCTGCGCTTGCTAAGCAGGCGCTTATTCCACTGAGCTATATCCCCAGCCCCGTGATGAATGTTTAAATGCTTAAAAAATAGTACAGTACAAGGCATATTGCTATAATCATCCCCATAATACTCCCAACTCTCCAAAAACATTTATTCCATTGTTCTTCCCATTTTCTGAAGCCATTCTGGAAATCCTCTTTTTTGAGTGTTTTTCTGAGGTGTGATCAAAATCTAGTGACATCTGCTGCTAAGTGCCATCCAGGGGAAAGGCAGCCTCATATAAAGACTTCAGGGTGTGTCCTTATTCACCAGATCTGGCACTGTGTGACTCTTCACTCTTCCCTAAAGCCAAAATAAGCATGAAAGGTGAACATTTTGAATCCATTCAGGACACTGTGGTGGCCACAATAGTGCAGCTAGAGACCCTTGTAGAAGAAGTCTTCCAGAGCTGCTACAGAGAGTGCAAAGAATGATAAGCGCCTTTAAAGCAAGGGAAGTGTTTGAGGGTGATTAATGACAACGTGTCTCTTACCATAGTAAATTTTTATTTAAAACACCACCATATTTATCACCTATACCTCTCATATACATGTATATATACACATACATTTCTCAGAGGTAAACAAAAAATGAAGGTGTTGATAGCAGAGAAAAGTGACTGAAATGGGAAAGTCAATGAAATCTCTGAGAGAAGCCGACCTTGTGGGCTACGAACTGATAGATATGTGGATATTAAGTAAAAGTTAGAAAGAAATGCTTTCCAAGCAGACAAAGGTATATATAAACATCCTTTGACTGAGGAATGATCAAGTGGATATATGGTAGGGGAACTCAACAGAAATTGAAGAAAATCTAAATACAGAGGGGCATGAAGACAGGGTACATGACTGTGAACCTGCACAGAGGTAGGCTTCCTCCAGCTCAGAAGACACAAAGATCAAAATAATAGAGCACAAAGATCCTGAGATTGCTTTAGCTATATCAAAGTTTACACAGCTTTGTTACAATTAGATTGTAAAATAATTACAAAGGCAGTCATATATTGTAAAATAATTTTATTTATGTAATTAATGTGCTGAATTCTGTGCTCAATGTATTATGAAAGAGGTTAAGCACAGTTGGAAACTCACGTGGCAGGTGCTTCGTGCCATCTTCTCCGAAGACTCAGTTACCAAGGACTGAGTAACTGTGAAACTCTCTCTATTTCCTCCTCTCTCATTCTTCCAGAAATTTTTCCGAACACCTACTATGAGCCAGGAACTGCCTAGATGGTGCAGACATAGTCATAAAAGCATCTGTCTTCAAGGAGTTTATAGCTTTGGGAAGACATTTAGAAATATAAACAATTACAATATGATGTTCTGAGTGCTTCAGAGGAGAGCTCTGTGGAGATGCATGATAAGGGCTCCCAGCTCAGTGCGTTAGTCAGCTTTCTGTCACTGCGACAAAATGTCCAAGGTAACTGAAAAAAGCAAAGATTTATTTTGCTCAAGGATTTTAGTCCATGGTCACTTTGTCCCACTGACTTCGTGGCCTGTGGCAAGGCAGCACATGGTAGCTGGGTGTGCACGGTGACAAGAGACAGGAGACACAGAACAGAGTCACAGTGTCCCTTTCAAGAGCATGTCCCCACTGACCTAACTTCTTCCTCAAGGCTCCACCTTCTAGAGGGCCCAGCTGCAGCAGGTAGCAGTATAGGCTAGAGATCAACCTTTTGATGTCTCAACCATGAGGGACCCTCAAAATCTAAACTGTCACATCTGTCTGAGAAGGCAGATCAGGAGGTGGTAGTGTCTGAGCTAAAGGCAAAAGGTGAAGGAAGAGTTGGCCGTCAAATGAGGGGCCTGGAAAGAAAAAGGGATCCAAAGAGAAAAATCTTAAGAAATAGATCATGAATTATGCAAAGTAGTAAACTCATTTAATAAGATTAAAAACAGAGTTGATCAAGCTTGTATTGATTTTGCTTTGTTTTGTTTTTGTCTGCCTTGTTGGTATTTTGCTGTGGTTCTTATTTTTATTATTCTCTTTTTTTAAAAACAGAAGCGGTACCAGGAAATAAGGCATTATATAATACATTAAGGAGTTTGGGCTTTTTCTTGAGGGTACAATTCTGTATTAGTCAAAGATTACGTGTGTTCTGAGAAATGCATTCTTACATGATGTATCACTGTGCCAGCATCATAGCATATACTTGCCGAAATCTAAACAGTACATACTGATCAACCATTCCATGTGGTCTCTCACTACATTCCAGAGACACAGTAAACATAAAACATCTACAGCTTCTGCTAGTATGACACAGAGTATTGTTTTACAGTAAAATAATTTCAATAAGTAGGAGTACACACAAAATAAAAATAAAAAGAACAGTTATACATAAACCAGTAACATGGTCAGTTATTGTCTTTATAAGTGTTATGTACTGGACACAAATGTACATGTTATACTTTTGTATAACTGCCAGTGCAATGGGGTTGTTTATATCACCACTAACATCTGAGTGATGCATTGCCTTGAGACAGTGCCATAGCTTCAAAATCCTTAGAAGATAGGAATTTTACAATCCTATGGGCTTACTACCATATGCATTGTGTACTGTTGAAAGCAACATTGTTATGTGGCATATAGCTGCCCTTGGAAACAATTAAAAATCTGAAAGTAGTGGTTGCTGATGATAGAACTGGTTTTGCATTTTAGAGAAACAAAATAGTCCAGAAAGCAAGACTGTAATCAGAGACCGAGTGAAGTGAGGCTGAAATGATCCTGGAGAGAGAGAAGGTTGATGTACGAGTAGAAGCCGAAGTGGGTGGTTAGAGCACAGCTTGGAACGTAGAGACAAGTGAATTTGCAAATTCATTGACTAGATGGACAGACACGAGTCAAAGGTTTGCAAGATAAGAAAACAAGGGCTGGGGCACAGGGAGTGAGCAGTAGGATCCATTTCTTAGGGAAAGTTTATGAGTTTTGAACATGTTGAATTTTGAATATCTGAACAACATCTGTGTTGTGATTTTGTAATTTATGAGTCTGGAGCTCGGGGGGAATTATAGGAAAGGATGACATTTTGCAAACCACGTTTAAAGAGGCCAATGGTAGACAGTGCATGGGGAAGGTCTGGGAAGTGTGTGAGGAGCACATGAAGGGTGAAAAGATTACAGGCAGGCTAGTTTGTAGCCTTGAGAAACAGAAATAATCAAGAGATGGCCAAAGAGTTAAGCCTGCAAAGGACATTTAGAAAAAGAAGTTAGAGACCAAAGAGAAAATTTGGAAAAGTGCTGAGTCACAGAAGACAAAAAAAAAGTTGTTTGAAATGAGAAATTTTAGGATAGGTCAACAAGGGAAAGGCTGCATAATAATGGAAAAAGATGATGACTCTGTACTGCGATGATTGAATGAATAAAATGCCTTGTTATGCCACCTCAGATATCTGCTAATACTTTATGTTAGAGTAAATAAAGAGATCTGTCAGGCATCAAAACAGTGTAGCAAATAGAAGCCACCTCTTCAAAATGGTAAGGATTACCCTACTCCTGCTGGCTTTGATACTTCATGAATAGCAAAGTTTCTACTAACTTACATTTCCAAAGGGGATATTTTTACCTTTGTCAACCTCAGCAGTGACCTTCTAATCTACATCATTCTGACTGACTCTGTCTTTAATCCCTTTTCTGAACCATTTGTTATTGCTGTACAAAAGGTTCAAATCCCCAAGATAATATTTCCAGGGAAAAATCATTCCTGTGTTTTTCAGGAGTATCCATTCAGGAAGCTGGGCTTAAGTGCTTTTCATTTCTTCTTTGATATTGATTGCTTTGCAGCATAGGGGGGATTTGGTTTATCTGAGCTCCGTCAAGATCAGGCCACAAAGATTAAAATGTTTACTTGGCTTCCTGAAATAAGGTTGATGGTTTGCATTGCATTAGTCAGGGAGGGGCCTCCCTAGAGCGGCAAAGATAAGAAAACTTGGGGTATCAACCTGTCAACCTAGCGGCAATGTATTTGACTGCTTTTAAATATGTCCTGCATCATTAGATCCTCCTACCACTATTTTCAGCAGCATCTCTGTGCAAAAAAATGAACAAAGTACAATAAAACATCAGGTTGAGCCAATTCTCATTATCCAACATGAAGAAATACAAAGGAAATTGACCTCTAAATGGTCTTCAGATTTTACATCCCTGTGATCCATTCACCACAGGAAGGCCAGGATTGTTTTTGAAATATAAAATTTATCAGGTGTTGTCTTGTTTGAAAATATTTTAATGGTTCCTTTAAATTACAAGGTAAGGGTCTAGCTTCTTGTTGAAATAATGATAATGATAGCAACAGTAACAATAGCTGGGGGCCGGGGATGTAGCTCAGCCGCACAGCACCTGCCCAGCAAGAGTGAGGTTGTGAGTTCGACTCCCAGTACCAAAAAAAACAAGCTGATTACTCTGAGCATGTTACATGAGCCATCTCCTTAAACGTTTTAAGGAACTTATGACGAGAAGATATATAAATAGCCAATAGATGTATGAAAAGATACTGTCTTGGTTACTTTTCTCTAGTTGCTGAGACAAAATACCCAGCACCCAAAATGAAGGAAGGAGAGGTTTATTTAGCTTACAGTTTGTGGAGGTTTCAGTCCACACTTGGCTGGTTCTGAGGCAGAGTGGCACATGGCAGAGGGCAAACTGTTCAGGGCAGCAGAGCACAGCAAAAGAGACCAGCAAAAAGGAAGGAATGGCTGCAAGCACTCTCTTCTCTTCCCCTTACACTGTAAACAGGCTACCCCCACCCAGGGGGCGTGTAGCACTCACACAGTCTCCATGGCCACCTCTTCCATAGGCTCAGGATGTGTACAGAATAAGAACTCTGGCTTCCTGCTGAATCACTCAGCTAAACCTCTAGACTCCCCAAGTTGACACAATGTATCAACCATAACAGATACTCAGAATCATTAATCATTAGGCAAGTGTAGTCAAAGCCACTAGTGTACCCTCTTACTCCTGTTAAGATAGCTAATACTTTTAAAATAACAAGTATAGGTGTCCTGTATTGCTTAGGACTCACTACAGGAACAGAACTTGTGGAAAATATATGTATAATTATGCAAGGGGATTTACTAGGGAGCTCACAGGATAAGCGGTGGGAAGTCCCACAATATCTATCTGCACACTGAAGATGTAGATCATCCAGCAGCTGGTCAGCCGAAGAAGCTAGAAGCCAGAGAACAACAGGGATCAGGGATGAAGCACCAATCCCAGGTCAAAGGCCCCAAAGCTCCTTGGTGAGCTGCTGGTGTGTGTCTATGTTGGAAAACTGGAGAAAAAAAAAAAAAAAAGAGAGAATACTGAACAAAACAATGGCACCAAAAGATGTGCTTGCTCAAACATGCTGGAGCTCTTCAAAAACGCAAAAAGATCCTTTTCCTTTCCCTTTCTTACTCCATTCAGACTGCAAGCCTACTGATTGGTGCCAACCACAGTGAGGGTGGGTCTTCCCACTTCAGTTTGCTGGCCTACATGCCAATCATCCACAGACACACCCACACTTACCTGCACCACTTAGAAAACAAATGGGTCCCCCAAGGGGTGCAGTTAGAGTTGAAGCCTACAGCCAGCCTCAGCCTCTAGCTAGGGCTCTCAACCTCTACCAACGACAGTCCCACAACAAGAATAAACCATCTCCAAGATTTTTTCCCTGCTCGTCCAGCTGTTGCAATTATAACTATACCAACAATCTAATGTTGCTGGGGGGGAGGGGGGTTCCTCCTAAAAATGATAATAAAGAAAAAACAACAAGAGAAGAGAGATTAAAAGACGGGGAAAAGAACGGAAAAACAGGAAGAATTATAAATTCCCTATGATGAATATTATCACTACACATATTTAAAATGTACCAATAGAAAAAGTTATATAATCAGCTCTGCCTACTGTATGTAATATATGTTTGCATTAACATTTGAAATGCATTTATTATACGTGGGTACTCTGCTAAAGGTTTTACATGGGTTGAATTATTTATACTTGTCAACAGCCATGTGAGATAGGCCTTCATAGTAGCCGTTTCAGGTTAACATGAGTCAAGAGAAGCAAAGAGAGATGAAGAAATGTTTCTAAGGTAGCCACTCTCACATTATTCTGTTATATAACTCCTAATAGACCAAAGAGAGAAAGGGAAAGCAGGTAACCAGTACAAAGATGTGAATGGCAAGACACAGAACTCACAGTACATTGCTTTACAGCCTGCTTTTTAACTTAACATGTACCATCCTCTTCCAAGCCATGACATAAATCCCTACATACTATTTATCTTACATATTATTTAATATAAGCATCTACTTTTCATTTGGAATTTACTGACAAAGGACTACAAGTATCTGGTTCTTCACACTTTTTTTCTCTGCTTTATGAAAATATGGTACCAAGGAGGTTTACTCCATCTAGTTTTTCCTCAACCAAGCCTCCATCTTAGGTAGACGCTATGGCTTGACTGGTCTTGCTTCCTGTCCCATCAGGAGAAAGCTCTGTAGAGTCCAAGAAGGGTTCCCGCACCCAGAGACAACTCTGGTACATTCTGGAAAAAAATGGAGTCAAGAGAAATCCTACAAGGTGTGTTTCGTTTGGCAGCCTCGCCCAGAACATCTAAGCATAGCTACTTTTGGATCTGGAAAATCCAGCATAGATTTTTCCAATTCTCCTACATTCTCTCCACAGTCCCATACTTTGAGACTGTTTTAGATCCTTGCAACTTCCTGGCATTTTCCACAGGAGACAACTGTGAGTTTGACCTCTGTGGCTGCCTTCTCAACTGAGACCAGTGGAGACGCTGGGCTCTGGAGGTGATGGATGGCACTCTGGCTGTCTTCTACTGTCACATTCTTTTGTTCATTCCAGACTCTTCTGCCAGAAGGAGAGGGAGAGAATGCTGAGGGTCTGGGCCTCTAGTCCTCTGAGAACCTGGCAGCACATGTTTCTTTCAATTTAGAAAATCAATGCCATATGGAGTAAATCTGACTTGACCGTTCTGCTGACAGAGACATTGGGTTTCCTAATCATTGTGAAGAAGGTGTTATTTTAAAGGATGATGCTACTGACATGTATTTTTATTTGATATGTATATTTAAATTTAATTTAATTTCCCACAATGTTGCCTCCTCAGGCAGACAGAGATCAGAGTGTGCTGAGACAGAACATTTGTCCAAGGACGATGACAATTCGATTAGAATACAGCATAGACTTTCTCTTAAACCTGTTTCAGCACTACCTTGGGAAAAGAGTTCAGTCAGTCCCCTTCAAAAAGCTTTGTTCATACCCTGCACCATCATCAGGAGAATATTTCCTTTCCATCTACAGTGAACACTACATGTTCCTTCTACCAGAGGGAGAATACTGACAAGGTCCCAATGTCTTATTCCCTTAGGGGAGACATTAAGAAATCTGTGAGAATGGGTAAAATTTTTCATCACTAACAAGTCTGAGAAGAGGTCTCCTTGCAGACAAATCCAAAGAACTTAATACAGAATGGAAAGAGCACAAGTCCCAGGACCCTGACTTGGAGTCCTGAAGGGTCTTGCTTAGAATGATAACAGGCACTGGGCTGCCAGCTCTGTGGATTCAGGTTCTGAGTCTTCACTTTTTCCAAACCAGTGAAATATATAACACATCCCCTGCCTGGTGCGAGCATCCAGATGAACTCGCATTTCTCTCTGGCCCTGCTGCTGTTTGGAATTCTTGAAACAGGCACTGAGTCTACTAATTCGTACATGTAACTCAGTGATTCTCACATACTTACTATGCATATGGATCACACGGGATTTTGTTAAAAATGGAGATTCGAACACAGTGGATCTATGGGGTGGTCAATATTCTGCATTTCCATCAGGTTCCCACAGTCTGGCCATGCCGTTGGAGTACAGCCCACACTTTGAACAGCAAGTCTTAGCCCCATGTCTTTGTATTTTCTCTCACTGGTTCTCTTGTTCCTTCTAGAATTTTTTAACCTTACTTTTACAGCAGTTTTAGGTTCACAGCCAAATAAAATGTAAAGTACCAAAGATTCTCATATACAGCTTGACTACACACACACACACACACACACACACATACTCACATGTACATACACACGTATTCTTGCTCTATTTACATCCTTCATTACAGTATTGCATTTGTTACAGCAACTATGCATGACTATATCACAAAGTCAGTAATTTACATAGCAGCTCATTCTCAGCATGTACATTGTACGGACTTCTGTGTATACGTTGTATATGTCCACCACTGTAGTATCACAGAGAAGAGATCCAAAGTCCTCTAAGTCTCTGCTCTGCCTCTTCTGCCCTCTCTCCCACTGAATGCTGGCAACCAGTGATCTTTTTACTGTCTCTATAATTTTACCTTTCTAAAAATGCCATACAGTTGGATTCATACATTATTTAGCCTTTCAAGATTGGCTTCTCTCACTTAGGAACATTAATGTACGGCTCTCCTATCTTTCCACGACCCAATAGCTCATTTCTTTCTAACACTGATTAATAGCCCAGTGTCTATACACAGCATAGTTTAGCTCCTCACCCATTGGAGGACAGCCTGGATGCTTTCAAGTATGGAGACAATAGCTTCTTTAACTGTCCATATGCAGGTTTTTGTGTGGCCATAATATTTTACTTCCTTGGATAAATAGCACAGAGTGCAAATACTAGATTTTATAGAAAAATCATGTTTAATTTTTTAGGAATCTATCAAGCTGTCTTCTATTTTTTTTTTTTTAGAAACATAAAAGTACAAAAACCTATTGACAAACAGACACCCATTATCATAGAAAATAGTACAATCACAACTAATCTATAGACAAGGTGATATGGTCTCAACAGTTGTTGTTGCTTTATCCATTGATATCTTCGAATTGTAGATGTACGGACCCA